>JAFVLL020002009.1:0-28352 GCA_021397915.2 Tor tambroides
TATATATATATATATATATATATATATATATATATATATATATATTAGGATTTTTTGATAAACAAACAAACAAAAAATACTACAGATTTTACATTGTTACAAAAACTGCACTGGTCAATTTAATGCATCCTTGCTGATCAAAAAATATTAATTTCTTTAAAAAATAAATAAATAAATAAATAAATCCTACCTAAAATACCACAAAATAAAATCCTAGTTCTCCCATGCACTTCCCTCTATCACACTTGAGAATCATGATAGCCCCAATACTCGTATTATGATTAACAACGTGATGCATATGAGAGCTGAATGCACTTTTTTACATGACTCTGTAGTGTCATTCAACCTAATGACTGCCATATCCCACCCCCATGATTTATTAAAGCAATAGAGCCCATATTCAAATCATGGCGGCACGGCTAAGACACGCTGACATTATAATTTGCCATATATCACACAAGTGCATGAATATCATTACCAATTTATGAATGTGATTAAGGGGGGGAATATTACTCTGGATTAAATAGCCTGGCACACTTCGAGAGTAAATAAGTGTGTGTGTGTGAGCGTGCATGATAGACAGGTGATGCTGACGGCACTTTTCCATTTACTCTGTATATCTAGATTATCTATCATTTATTTAGAGAGCTTTTATACAGAGGGCCATGTTTACAGGAAAGAGGTCAAACGCTCATACACACATAAGCACAAACATCAAATACTTCATAAAGACACCACAAGCAGACTGATGATATAAATCATAGGCTTTTAAAAATATAATATGCCTGAAGGGATGCTATGGGACTGTACGACAGCCCTCTGTCAATCACATGAGCTTTGGTTCAAACAATAACACCCACAGCTCATCTATTGATCTCATGATGTATCTCTCTTCAGGGGCCCGTCCATTTCACACAAAATAAACCATATCTCTACTGATTATTACGATAAAGAGAGAGTTTTAGATACTAGGTGTTAATTTATAGTCTGTGCATGTCCTGTTATTGTATTAGTGGTCTTTTTTGTGCACCTTTATTGGACAACAGAATGAAGACAGACAAAAATATTGGCACAGAATGGACAACACAAATATAAAACAAAAGTCAAAAATACTCTAGACAAGTAAATGAGTGACCTTCACATGTCTGTAATATTACATATTAAAAATATCTAAATGCAAGGCTCTTACATTTTTTGCCTTTTTTCTTTTCTTTTTTTAATTATTTTGAAAATCATTTTATAGAGATTACTATAAAAGTCTGTTTCTGCCATGGAAAATAAATAAATGAATGAATGAATAAATTAATTAATCAGAGAAAAAGTCAGAATTGTAAGATATAAACACAGAATTGCAAAGGAAAAAGTCTGAATTATGAAGAATAAATTTGCAATTACCTATTTTTTTATCCTGTGGCAGAAACAAGCTTCCACAGATTACTTACTAATATTTCTAGCCGAATAAATACAGAAGAAAAAAAAGAGATAGATAGATAGATTTTTTCATGTATACACAAATGCATGACTTTCCCAAGCCTGGAAATCACAATTCCACACATTTCCAGTGGTTCAGTGACTGAAATCCATGCAACCTGCTTCTTCAAACTTCAAATCTAAACATATAAGATGAAATATCCACTATAGTGCCCCTTACTTACTTGCACAACGTTATGAATTTTCTATGACATATTCTAAATTCAAGAACATTTGAAATTTGGCTTACATAGCCTGAAGTTCATGTTCATGCACTTGTATAGAGGTTTCAGGCCTTTCATTTTCAAAGTCACACTGGAGACTAAATACATCCACACATGCATGCGTATTATAAACCACGTTTCAGTCTCCTATTCCTCATCTTTTCCTCAGTTCAGAACTGCGTTTTAAAATTAAAGGCTGTAATTTCATTACACATTCATTCTGAAATTTGCCCTCTATTTTTCTTCAAAGCCAAACGTACTCACCAAAAATAATAGCTCATAATGAGAATGTCAAGGGCTGACCGCAGCTCTTTAAGCGAAAGTATCACTTGCCATTTTAATAAACGTTCTTTTGATTCTTCCTAATTAGGTTTCTTCCTGACGCGGTGATGCCTGTGAGTCCTGCGGTCTCTGTGACATAGCGTCACAAATTCGAGAGTGGTCCCGGCCCTAAAGTTGTTACGTGGGTGACTTAAAGTGCTTCCTCGCCACACGTGACCCAGCTGAGATGCGGCGTCGCCTCATCTCAAGGCCTCTTCATTAAAGCGTCCAAAGCATTCAGCCTAATTAATCTTTTCAGTGCACTTCACTTCTCTCCAGATAAGCCCTTTCTGTTTGTTTCCCCGCATGATAATCAGGCAAATTTCCAGTTACAGTGGCAACATGTGCCTCTTACCGAGCCCCCACGGGTCACTTAGCGAAACTGCAGATGCCTGCAGAAAAAACAAGAGATAACTAAACACATTTTATTAAGGTTGAAGCTGAGGGCAAAGAGCTCCTGGAAGATACAAAGTAAATAAATACACATCGTCATCCTCCACACCGACCGCATTACCTTCGGCGAAATCTCATGATCGCCGAGAGCCGCCATGCGTCACGGGGGGCCGTTTGATAATTACTAAATGGATCCTTCACAGCCACGGCATATGAGGCACGTGTTACGGGTCTGATAAATGTCCGCAGGTCTCCTTCTGTTACAGCTGCATTAATAGTTAACAGCTCAGTAAAAATCAATCAGCGCATTATCTAGCCTGCCTCCTGAGATCGGCCCAGTATGTTTAATATATTTGCCACCATGTTTAATATATCGCATTCATAATCGGCCCTTTCCTTATAGTCTCCTCACTATGGTGGAGTTACTGGTGCACCAGCGCTGCAAATGAGCTCATAAAAGAGAGGGAGCCATGAAGCACATCTTCTCCGTCGTTCTTTATTTATCTCTCTCCTTCAGTCTTTCTAGTACAGATCTGCACTGTTGCTGTGAACTGACATAGGTAACGTACACACTGCCAAGAAATACAGTAGTCACTCCTCTCCTGAGTGCTTAATGTCATTCTGCATACATACAGTTCGGTTATTTATGAGTGTGACAACCACGTTCTGCAACAAACTCGCTCAAAAATTCAGGTAGTGGCAACCGCATTTACATTAAGTAGTGTATACAGACTAAATGAGAACAACCAGTTGTTAAGGCAGTGACTCTGATTTAGATATTGATAGATCATCTTAGCTGTGGTGATACAAAAAATAAAATAAAATAAAATAAAATAAATTCTCAACCATACCAGTGCAATGATGCAAAATTAAAAGATGCAATGGTACAAAATCAAACAAAAAAGAATAAAGATTAAATAATAATCAAGTATTTTTATTTTTATTTATTTTATTTTTTTTGCAGTATTGGTAATATTAACTTTAGTTGTTTGTTGACTATTGCATATAAATTATTAAACAATTATTAATACTTATTAATAATTATTTTATATGTATATATAATACATATAAAAAGTATTATAAATACATTTCTATAAAGTGGTTTTTAATATAGACATAATTTTTGTGTTTTATAAATAAATGTAAATGTTAATTTTAAATTATTATTAAAAATAATAAATATGTATATATATATATATATATATATATATATATATAATTTTATATTTTAGAATATTATAAAATTTAAAGAAATTAGTAATTAACAATGATGCATTAAATTGATCAAAAGTGACATTAAAGACATTTATAATACATTTGCATGTTATTACATTATTACGTTATTTTGAATTTTCTATTCATTATGGGCTCCACGAAAATATTAAGCAGCATTATTAAATGCTGAAAAAAAAATGTTTCTTGAGCATCATATCAGCACGTTAGAATGATTTCTGAACGATCATGTGACACTGAAGACTGGAGTAATCATGCTAAAAAATGAGCTTTTATCACAGAAATAAATTTAATTTTCCAATATATTTAAACAGAAAGCAGTTATTTTATATTCTAACAATATTTCACAATATTACTGTTTTGATTGTGTTTTTAATCAAATAAATACAGTCTTGGTGAGAGAACACAACAAATGCTTTAAAATGTTGCCATGTTTCTAGTTTAATGCCACAAGACGCCAACAGTTTGGTATGGTCACTACTGTCAACCGAGCCCTATATTCTGTTCACACATGCAAAAATGGTTTAGGGGTTTAATGTCCACGTTTAAAATGCAGCTGACAGTCCCAAAACACTGCAGTGTGCATGTGGCTTTAGTGAAGAGGAAAGAGAAAAAAGTGAGCACAAGAGGGCATCAGCATTTGATTGAACACTGGCAACAGTCTCTTCAGCAAATTTCAGATTTGTGTTTACTGCGCTGCCGCTAAGCCCATTTTCACGGTGGGCTCAAAACTACAACTTATCGACGTTCCATTTAAGTTGACAATGGCCGGCGAGAGCCTCTCGCTAAGACGACAGCAAAAAAACAGCTTGAACGCCGGGGCCACCACTAAAAATATAACCCAATTATCCTCAGCGCTCTAATATCATTCAGGAACTAAAGAGGATTGCTTTTCACTGGGGCCTTTCACTTTGTTCTTGAAGAACAAAAGCCTATCAAACTACCAACCCCTCAAATAACCATATGTATCCAGCGCACATTCAAAGCGACGGCTCTTTCTCATGCAAAACTCTCCATCCACGCTGACACAAATATATTTCTGAAGACTGTTTGATATGATAATTAATTTGCACCTTATAGAAAACCAAAGTCTACACTCCGGGGAGAAAAATAAGCTAGATAGACAAGAGGAACATTAAAAAATATATACAGTTTTATTGCTGCTATGAGCTGGTTTACATGAAAAGGAAGAAACGTAACTCTCTGCGGGGATGATTGAGGTTACGAAAGGCCACACCGGCGACACCAGACGACCGTGGAACAGAGAATCCGTTCTATTATGGCATCTGATGACAGAGAATATTCCAAATCGATCTTATTCTATTGTCCCGCCATCTACTCAGCCCTTCAGCTAGATGACACGCAATACTCGCCTTGAGGAATCCAAGACCTGAGCACAAAGCGGAGGAACGCTCAATCAATTAAGCAGTCGAGACGAGGGGATAGTGGATGGCAGGGAGGTCTGCTGTTGTGCTGCTCATTCACAAGAGACGAAGCCTTTATCGATTTCTGCTGCGGGCCTCGTTCTCATCATTAGAGAACATTACTGGTCTAAAGAGGACCCCTGACCGCGCTATTGGTTAATGACTACTTAAAACACAGTAGATGGGCAAAGGAAAGCGATGTGATCACTGAGTGAAAAAAAAGTGTCAAGAAAATATCCAGGTCATAGCTTACACGAAATCAAAAGGAAAGAAATAGTAACATATGTTCCATTAAGATATTTTGCATTATATTTATGTTATAGTAAACTGCCTTAAAAACTAATTCTCATTTACATAAAAAAAATCCAATAGTCCCATAGTCGCGCCATAATTAAAAATAAAATAAATTAAATATAGTTTATCCTGATTTACTTTTTTAAAAAAAAGTAATACAGTCATTTCATAACTTTTTATCAGTATTACAGTAATAGAAATTGTCATTAAGAATAATAAGAACTAATGAGAACTAAAACAAGCTAGAGCAAAAGTAATTAGATTGTTTTTGGATTGTTTTTTTGCATTACAGTAAAGAAAAATTGGGGAAAAAGTGTTAAAATGAAAACAACGGCACAATGTAAACAAAAATGATATAAAAACTGGCTTCACGTATTGTTTTTCTTTTGAATTGACAAACACTACATTAAGTGCATTAATATTATGACAAATTACCTTACAAAAAATTACTTGTTAACATAAAAAAATAATAATAACAATAGACACTCCATAGCAAGTGAGAGGACAACCAAGAACATCCCATAAATAAATAAATAAAAATATTTATTTATTTTATTTATTTTCGTGGGGGGGGGGGGGGGTACTACAATAAGGAGAAATTGGGGGAAATTGTTGAAAAGTATGAAAATGTCACAATTCAGACAAACAGTCTAAAAATAGGCTTCATTTTCTTTAAGCATACATTTTTATTTTTATTGATTGATTACTATTTATCTTTTGATTTTTGGGTTAAATTGATCTTGAAATGGTTTTGTGAGATTCACCCAATTCCTCCATTCACAGCCTAAGGTAGTACAAAAGAGAAATATGTTCGGTTTGCACACAAATATAGTCTAATCTTTATGTCATGTGCGAAATTACACTCCAAACAGCAGTATTTACCACATCTGACCATTCACAAGTAATACACCGCATAACTAAACAAACATAACTGCTTATTTGAAGTTATTTGTTGGCGTCTGACTCTATTCTTTCTGTTCATGAACACAGACTCCACAGCAATGCCACACAATACGATGCTAAATATATCAAATCAATTCCACCTTATATTCCCTTTCTCCGTCTGTCTGCCTCTCCCTCTCTCGTGTTTTAGGAGACTCTCTAAACCGCTTGTTTGGAATTATGTGAGGAAGTCTCAGTGAACTGGCTTTGGAAACCCTGCTCTAAAGGATCTGTCACAAAATCATTGCTTTGTCTTCATCCCTGGAGAGATGTGTGGTTTTCCATTCCTATCACCACCTGGTTTTAACCACCTGTAGGAACTGACGTGTTTTTTTTGTTTGTTTGTTTTTTTTTGCTCAAACCTCTGTTCTGAATTGTTGGAAACAAGCAGTCTGTGTGTGAATGTGGATGTTTATATCGATCTTATATGTCCTCATTCATATTTCACTCACTAAACCACACAAGAGTGTTCGGTTCAGACGTGCAATGCTGTGAAACCTTCATCTTGGCTGACCATTAGGCCTGAAACAGAGAACAAAGCATGCATTGCATTCCAAAAAGTGTCTGAATGTAATTCACAATGCAATGCATATAGATTGCATTCTTAGCATAACCACACTACAGCAGACTATCCATTAAACCGTGTTCTTCCACAGCCTGTTTTCCCTCCCAGGTCAACTACTAACAGAATTTTGCTCGGCTACTTGGTTAAATGTCAATATGTTTATATTGAGTTAGCTGAATAACAAGACATCTAGTTTAATAACACACCTGAAGGTAACTCTGCTTGTTACCGCCAACGCAAGGGCATGTGTTAAGTGTGTTCAACAGGGTCACACACTTACAATACGCTGGTCGAGCATTCACATACACAACTATGTATCTGTTTTCTTCATTTTAAACTCTTTAGTCATGATAGAAGATTAATTGAGGGGTAGGGAAGACCAGAGGCAATCATTTATGTTTTGGTATAAGAAACATATATGCACGCCTGCAAAAATAGTGGCATTAAAAAAATACAACTGTTAGAAGCCTGAAGCAATTTGTAATACTCAACATAAACCTACTTTATCTCATTTATCTTATTAGAACACACATCACAGTAATGATATCACTGCTTAAATATGTATTAATATTACTGAAGAGTAATATCGCTTAGTAATATTAATTTGCCTTTGGTACTAATTCTTTTAGCAGCCAGGAAAATGTGTTTAAAGCGAAAGTCTAGATTGTACCATTTAAATGTAAATTATTTGAAATGGATAAAATTATTTCACTAACATACATGAGGTTAGTCAAATGGACAATGTTCAGCACTTCAATGGAATAATATTCATTACATGTTTTAAAAATTCAATCTTACATTTCAGTCATACAATATTTATGTCATAAGTAATCATACAACTGGCACTAACTTCACAGCCATAGTAAAATCCTGTACTGAAGGTACCAATGTTATCATGCACGTTAACCTTTAACCAAACCAGAGCTGAGATTAAATTGAAAAATATCAAAACGGATAAAAATACTGGACATCAAGACGATACGATCACAACCATCTAGACAGAACTTTACTGAGCTTTTGCCAAAAAAAAGTGTTTCAAAATCATTTTAGCATGTGTGTGTTTGACACCTTATATTATGGAACACTATTCACTAGTTGCTTATTAGCATGCATATTATTAGCATATTGGCTGTTTATTAGTACTTATAAAGCACATATTAATGCGCATAACCACATTCTAGATCCCTTAACCCTACCCAATAACTAAATATAACTACTACAACAACTTTACTTACTATCAATAAGCAGTAAATTTGGAGTTTACTGAGGTGATAATTCTTGGTTAACAGTGAATGTGTTCCCTATTCTAATGTGTTCCCACAAAATTGGGCGCGTTCTCTATAATCAAATATTTAGGTTGCTATTTTTCAGGATGATATTGCAAATATGGCATACACAGTGAGAGAAGACCATGACCCTATATGCAAATATTAGAGGCTCTTTGTGCGGTAAACGCAAAATCGATTTCTGGTTGGACTATCCCGTGAAGACTCCGGTTACCACTCATACATTCACCCTGATATGAGATCAGTGTCAGGCTTAAAATAGAAAGAGACTGTAGCTCATTACCTCAGTGTAGTGTGAGTCACTATTTAGAGCATGACGACATGCTTCACAAGATCACTTAAAATCCTACGTGGTAGAAAAAATGCGCTGAACTTTTAATAAGGACATGCATTTGATACTGAGATTTCACCACTTCTCTCGCTATCTGATGGAAAAAACGGTGGATCTGAATGCAGAAAGGGCCACACTGGGCCCCCATCCAGTCCATGGCCCCGGGGCCTGAATTAAAAAGCTCTTTAAAAGCAAATTCACTCCACAATTACAGCATGTTCTATATTTCCACAAGACTAATGTCACCCGAGCTCTCGCTTAAATAAATGAGTTATATAATTAACCATCAAATTAATTAACTTTACAAGTGGCACACTTCAGCAACTCTGGAGGGGGAGGAAGATTTGATTTGGTGAAACTGTGTCGAGCGGCTGAGCGGCGCTTCTGTCAGCGCTGACACGTGTGGGCCGCATTAACGTCCTGTGGATTTCGCTCATGCCGACACATGCAGCGGCGAGGTGATCATTAAACACATGAAGGACAGAGCCGAGAAAGAGAGACAGATACGCTTTGGGGGACAGCTCACTTCTTTCTCCAGTACTTTGATGATTCTTCAGAGAAATGAGCAAGCGAACACTTTCTCAAATGCTGCAAAGGTGGCAATTTAAGCAAAGTGTTGTCGTTCTCCTCCCTTTGTTGCAGTCGCCTTGCTTTTCTGACTCTGGCGGGAAGCAGGATGCCTGCTAAACTGGCAACAAACGTGTCGCTAGACCCCACCGACATCGGTTGCAGCTGTGGGTTAAAAGAAACGATTTGAGATAAGAATGCACTTTTGGAAGCAAAACATCGTAAATGACATAGGTGATGTTTATACCGACCCTCATTTCCTTTTAAAACCCGTATTATTATAATCAAACTTGGCACATCAAGATACTTCGAAGCACGTTTGGCTGGATGCCAAACTACACTGGTTCTTGCACGTATCCGTACCAAATATGACACGTCATATTTGAATCTGTAGAAGCGTGAATGAGATTTGAGAGCTACTGAGAAGAGTGATTTGTGTGAGGTGAAATGTGTAATTTCTGCATTTGTGAGCAATTTCTTTTCTACAAAAGAAAAAAAAAAAAAAAGAATTCAACTCTTCACTTCGTACCAGTGATTTCAGGCAGTGAGTTGCAATGACAGGTTGGTGCTGCTAGTAGCACAGGAATTACATGCTTCACCTTTATATTTACTACTGTTTCTCACAAACGCCAATCAAAACATAATTAGAGGATTTGGAAAAAGTGCAATAATCATAAGGACTAATTTTATACTTCCATGGTGATTTAATAGTCATTTTTGGAGCAAGGAGGCTCCAAATGAGCAACTTTTATTATATGGTAAAGAGCAGCCTGAACATCTGCTAAATATCTTTTGTGTGTGTGTGTTTACCTGGTGTTCCCTACGTTATGGGGACCAAATGTTCCCACAAATAATACCAGTAAATAGGCTGACCTTGTGGGGACTTGAAAGCAGAAGCAGAAAGTTTTGTTTAAGGGTAAAGGGATAGAAAATACAGATTGTACAGTATAAAAAAAAGAAACTATGTCTATAAAACATGGAAAGTCAACATGTGTTTGTGTGTGAGTTGCATGAAAGAAACTGAGTTCTACAGATTTGGAACGACATAAGGGCAAGTAAGTGCTAACAGAATTCTATTTTATGATGAACTAACCTTTGAAACGACACTAAACTGATGTACTAGACACTGCACAGGGTAAATAAGTGAAGCTATTGTCAGTCATTAACAGTTTAATGTACCATAAACACAGGTTGTAAGAATGGCTGCCCATCAACCATATTGCTGTTTTGCCCTTGAGCAAGTCAAGTAACCCCAAGACGCTCCAGGCCTAAACAAAGACTTCTTTAGTGGGCAACGATGCATAACAAATCTCACTGTCCTGTATTCACTGTACTGTATATAGCACTTTCTTGATAAACAATTCCTGTAATTTTGTCATTGATATTCTTTGTGCTCAACAGAGGAATGAAAACGGATCCTAAGTGAAGAGTTTCACCGTGAAACCAATTATCTGTGATCAAATAAAAACAGTATTTATAGGCTTCAGCGAGAGACAGCAATACTCGACATGAAATTTGCACATCGGAGTGATGTGATTGCTCAGTTTTACATAGACAACATTAACATGAACTTCAGTTTAATATTCTCAAATAACTTCCATTTTTCACCTCATTACCAGAGGAAACTACTGAATAATCCCAGCACTATGTATCTTGCACTTGACTGATGGAGGCAAAGATGCAGCTTGGCTAAACTTCATTTGCATTGCAGGTTTGTAAAATGATTTTTGGTGCAAATGTGTGCTCTCCTTGGCAAAACGAGAATGTTGCAATTATTAAAAGCCCTGTTCCCCAGGAGTCTGCATTTAAATCATGACACACCATTTAGCTTGTCATCTTTAGAGTCTGAAAAATACCCATCCTGTCTTCCTAATTGGCCTTTGTGCGAACGTGTTTAATGCTCAAGACTTTATGACGCAAGCGGTGCCATCAAAATACACACGGCTTTGAATATTTTCAACATTTTCTTTTTCAGCAATGAAAATAATATTGCTCTCGTTTTCATCTCAAGAGTGTGTGTTTGTCTCTGTGGATCATAATTGGCTCTAGTCCAGTGCCTTCATTCTTTTCACAGCCTTTGATGGACTGCAGCTTATAATGAATGACTTTTACAGTTATTAGCACTTCTCTTTGAGGAGGTCAGTGTGTGAATGTGTTTTTCGACTGAAAAGAGAGCGAACGAGAGATCAATCTGATATTCCGAGGTCACTTGAAGCAAATTCACTAAACTAGGCCACTTTAGTGCAAAAACCTTATTCACCAACCACATGCAAAACGGTTTGACCAGGCGTTGGTGTGCTGCTAATTTTTGTCTGTGTTAATGAAATACATACTTCAATACACTAAACTGTAAACAGCAATGACAAAAAATAGCCTGAAATATTTCACTAAAATAAAAACAGGAGGTTTAAACTAAGGTCTGTGTTTACACATTTGCTTAGTGTTCACATTGTCATTTTTAACACCAAAACAAATGGCATAAGGATATGGTCACAACATGACTGGATAGCTTTTATGGTGTATATTTTGCAAACTTACCAAACATCCAAAAAGATGCTGTGTACTGTACTAACTGTGCCTACTGTATGCATGCACATATGGTGGTATTTTTACCAGCTTATGACTCAATAAGAGCTTATAAAATGTATAAAGGAGTCAAACAATTCCTACACTGTACACAAGATCTGCTGTAAGGAGACGGTGGTCCTGACGCCTGTACTGAACTGTAATGAACAACGGCTTCTATAGACGGTTTCACCGGGCGCACGCGCCTGGCCCTAAGTTAACTTCCGGTCTGTGTTTGTTTATCGGTCTGGCCAGTGGCGCCAGCTACAAACGCAGTTAAAGTGATGAGTGATGAAGTTGGGCTCAGGTTGTTGTGCTGTGGGATGTGTTTCCCATACATTTATTTGTGGCGACCCACCACGATATCAGAACTGACCGATTTTCCAAAAGGCTTCGTTGAATAAACATGAGCACGTACTGCACATTTAAAAATCAAAACGAGGCGCAGGTGTTTTCATATCACTGTATTTCTGAAGGAAGACTGTCTTTAGAAAATTGTCGATGTCATTTTCATTTCATCTTGCATGTTATATGCCTGATAAAGCAGCGTTTGTAAGCTCAGCGCTGCTGTGTGTACAGCCGTTACCGGGGAAACCTCTAGTCTATTTCTCCCGCTTTAAAGCACCTCCTGCTGGCAGAAAATGAATTTGCATTTTCAACAAACCCATCTGATTTACGCAGCAAACGTATTTTTGCTTGTTATCAAAAAATAATCTACTCTAGGAGCTGGCTGTTGTTATTGATTCTATTTGGAAGTCTACCGGAAGTTAAGTTAGGGCCACAAAAGCGTGCATGCGCAGTAACGTTTGTTTATGTTGTTGCCGTTGAAACTGTCTATAATGAGAACCAGGTATTTTGAGCATTTTGTCATTTTCAGGGTCACATCTTGTCACATCACCTCCTGTTTTTGGTTCATTTAGATGCCTTTGGTCTGAGTTCATATGAAAGCAGGCCAAGACCCAACTTTTCAGGGGTCTCATCTGCTTGTTTGATGCACACCAAGGTTCAGATGGCAGCATTCACACTTATTCAAATGAGCCACATTAACTGAACCAAACCTGACAAGAATAAACACACCCAAAAACTTAAAATGAAGCAAATACAAGTGAAAATTCATTTAAAATATAGAGAAAATGATTTAAACAATAATTAGCCAAAACACTTGGTCTTTTAAATGTCTGATTGGCATGTAAAACAGCCAATTATTGCTTAACTATTGCATTTTCGATGCACAACACTGTATACCGTCATGGGCAGATTTGCGATGCGAAAAAATAAAAAAATAAAAACGGTTATTCGATACAACAGTTATTGAATGATACAAACAAAATAAAACTTTGTGCTTACAAATACATTTTTATAAATTGTGAACAATTAAAACTGAATTAAAGATCAAAATAGATTTTAAAAATCATACTGAAATTAAAAAACAGTGCAATTTTAATCATTTTAAAGCATGCCAGATTGCGCTACTTTGCATCCTCCACAATCTCCCACTCAGAATAGACCTGGAAGACCATACCATACAAATTGCATGAAACACTAATTTTGACCATATTTGCCCTGTTACCTGATTTGCATAATTCCATCAGTAATTCAAACGCTAAAACAACTCAGACAACATGCGCTATAAACAACACTATCAGCGGGTGCAATTCATTCTTGTGAGCTCCCTTTAATCTTTAAAAGAGCAGTATAGGGTTTCAATTGCTGCAGGCAACCGCTAACAAGTAAACACCTTTCTCCAGTGCTGTCTCTCTCTCTCTATTTCCTCTAACACTGTGTGCCATCTACTGCTGCATCCGCAGCAATAAAGACCAGTAAAGAAGGATGAGGGGAAATATCGAGATAGAAATCAGAAGATCCTATTATGTCTAACCCACTACAGATAGTGATGCATACAAACAACACACCAAGAGGCAAGAGGGCAACCAATAATTCAAAAAGTGACAACAAATCACAGATATAATTCATCATCCAGGGGAGACAGTCAGATTATACGCCTGTGGCTTTCCCAAACACGCTGAACAACAAGACAAACTATAGGTGGACTATAAAGTCTACAAGTGAAAACACTGTTTACTAAAATAATTGCATTATAACTTATAATGAGTATAAATTATATTTAATGAGCAGCCATGGAATAAGTCATGTTAGGTGATAATTATAGCAAAATAAACCCTTTTAGGAGGATATACAAAACACAGATTATCCTCTCATCGTTTATTTTGCAATAATGACCGGCTGACTGCACATTATCCCTTACATATCATTCATAAAAACAATTGTCTTCCTCAAAGGCAGCACTTCACGCAAGTGTGTGCATATCTGTGTTTGTGAGTGTAATTTTCGGATGAGTGAGTGACAGGTGCTAAATGAGGTGTAAGAGGGAATGCGAATGTGCTGGAACGCCGGGAGACTTCGGAATCATATCTGTCTCTGACACCTGCCAATCTAAAATCATTCGTATATCTCCTCAGAATGCTGTCAGAGTGCTGTTCCTCTCCGTAGGATAAAATGCTTCCAGAGGGATCCGGTTTACAGTACGCTCGTTTAAGCTGGAACGATGTCAAATACATTAGCCTGGGGACGACACTGATGCAGCACAAATTAAAATGTGCTAGTACTTTATCCTTTTCCGCACTACCTACGCAGACATGCTCTTAAAAATAATGTTTTGTTGCACCATAAGTTCAGCAAAGAACCCTCTTTTTTATCAAGAACTCATTTACACTGTATATGGAGTCTTGAAAAAAAAAATCCAAAATATGTAAAACCCAAATCTAGAAACATTATGGCAACATGTATTTTGTCAAACTTGGACTTTTGGGGCTTTTCTGTTAGCTTTGAGATCATTTGTATACTCGTGTGCTCCTAAAAGTTGATATAATTAACTTTCAACACGTATACATGTAAAATGTATGTATACTCTTTATCTTCTAGGAAAACAGAAGAAAAACTTGCACACGTAGTAACATTTTTGTCCCATCAATGACTACGTTTACATGGACATCAGTAATCTAATTATTTACCTTATTCTGAATAAGACAATATTATGATTAAGGTGTTTACATGAGTTGCTTTTAGAATAATCCTTTCATGTTCCCGTTTTACATGTTATAGTACATAGATTGATTAATTGCATGCGTCATTACGTCACCATGCGATGCCATCCGACGTCCCCTCCAGAATTTCACGTATAAATATATAGTTCGTCTTCGTGATGATGCCATATACAGTTTTGGGTGTTTCATTTTTAATTTTATGAAAGCTTCAAGCGCAGTTAATTATTTGTACGTGCATACAGAAGACGGTGGTGTTGAAGCTCTTTTATTTGCCGTCAATCAATCAATCAATTAATCAATCAATCTTTCCATACTATCCATCCCAACTTTGTTTCAATAAATGAATCAACAGAGTAAAGAAAACTGCGCATGGAAGCCTTAACAAACAAAGATTATTTTATAAAGAACTTTAAGGGGAAAAACAAAGGATAACTGAAACTTAACGCTCACAAAGCCACCAGAAAGTGAAAAAAACTCACGATAAGGCCCGTTTTGTCAGGTGACGCTATCTGAATGCCTCGAGCTGAATTATTAATGTGCTCTAATATTTACTTTAATGTATGACATGTAATGTCAATGGCAGTTTAAGTGCTTTAGTATACTGTTAGTGTTGATAGACCATCTGTCTGAAACTATCTTTACCTGAGTCATTCATGCTGCACGTGCACGTGTTGAAATAAAACACTTTCTTCATCTGGCAAACGGTAGGATGCCTTTCAACGTTTTGTTTCGGTTGATTGTTGGTAAATATCCACCTCATCCAGATCTTTTTGTTGTCTTTGCTGAAAAGTATCCCGTTACTGTACCAAAGAGTACAGAAGCCAATATAAGTTATGTTCTTTGACTGTACTGAGTGAGAAAATCGCTCCAAACGAGTCAATGCGTGAGTCAGTTAGCTGTTCGAATAATCGCGAACCGATTCAGAAAGTTCGTTTCAATTCATTGCAGAGAACGGAATCAAATGAGTGATTCAATCACAAAAATAACATAGATTCCCTAGTTCTGAACGTAAATGCCCAAAGCAAAAATGGCTATTTTTGGGTTATGTGTGCTTGCATATAAAGATGTGGCCAAAAATTAGTAAGTAGTATGTAATTATGAATTATGTTTACCTGACATACATAGGCTACATACATACATACATACATTTATTTATTTATTTATTTGCTTGCTTACTTCTGTACTTACTTCCAATAACATTCCTGACAGCTGTCATATTTACAGTGTTATGTATCTCTAAACATATAATTTATTCAGCTTTAAATTGTGTTACAAAAGTTCTGACCGGTGAAAGTACATTAAAATTTATTTCAGCTGCTCCAGATGATAGACTTTTATCCACTGACTTAAAAATCTTTTATGATTCTTTAGTCTCTGTAAAGAACTATCGTAAAGCTGTTGAGACATCTCTGTTGCTGAAACTGATGCAACAACTGTAGACTGTTTTTTTGTTCTAAGGTGAAAAAGATATAATTTTCTTATTAATATCTTAGTATGGTTTATATTTCATTATGACTCTCTATTCCCCAGTTGAAAATTCAAAAAAAAAAAAGAAAAGAAAATGAATTATAACAGTCATGTATGACATCACACTATGCGGCATCCTAATTTAAACATAAATTCAACATATAACAAATAATAAAAATATACTATCGACTCTAGTTTCCTGCAGTGCTACAAAAGTTTGTGTTTTTTTAATTCAGCTATGAACTCACGCCGTGGGTCACACGTCTTCATGTGATAGAAATTCACTGATCATAATTCACCAAACATCAGATGAGTTTATGATTCCGGTCTTCAGCAGTATGCGTATGAATTGAAGTCAATGGAACCAAAAATGTAGTGTGGCCAGCCGCCCCTTAATCATGAGGGAGGGTACGGTGATAATTTCATTTCAATTCATTGCTTGACTTGGGAAAACCTAGGTGGCGCAATGCCCACCCCATCTCCCCCCGCAGTGCCTATCCAACTTAAAGCAATCTTGCCTTATTAGCTGATGCAACATCTCAGGTGAGGCTGATTTTCTTGTAGTAGCCTAGTCACAAATTGTGTAAACAAGCCCGGCATCACGTGTCTCACGGAGGCCCCGGCACCTGCCCTGACGTTCCACTGAGACGCCGCCGAGATACGAGAGGTTGCAGCCTCTTCACTCACAGCAAAACAGCATGAGAATAGAGCGCATTTCGCCTGAAACGGCTGCTCGCTGCGTGCATCACATTAAAGGCTCCTGATTGTGCGATAATGTTTCGTTCTGAATGTTATTCGGCTACGAGCGCTTTGGGATCTAACCAAACAGCATAACTGTGACTCATCTGCTTTTATTAAGGTCAGCCGAAACATCCAAAAGACATAAATTCCTCCAAATGCTTTCCAAACATAGCCTCGTCTCCAACAGAGTCCCCCACCGAGACACCGAGTCCTCTCCGCTCGAGGGTCAGGGGCACGAGAGATCATGAGACCTCCGGGTGAGCCGCCGCTGGACTCGTGACGGTCTGCCGAGGCAGCCAAACCGGAGCAGCTGTTCTTTGTGTGAGAGTTGCTCAAAATCGCTAAAGCACCCTCCCCTCCTGCTGCCCCACACACGCGGTTAATTCTCCCTGGTGGCTGAACACGATGAGGCATCAGCAGAGAGAAAGAGAGGGACTCATCAGACGCGTAGCCTGAAGCAAATGAAATGCTCCCGACTCGGCCACAATCGATGACACCATCATCTCCTGCTCTAGATAATGATATCTGCGGTTGGGTGCATTAGAAAGAGCCTGTGTTTGTGCGTACGTGTGTGTAGTGACCTGGATAGCTCTTTTACCTTCTCCTTTGTGATGCAGCGTAATCTAAGATTCGCTAATGAGAAAATGCGCCCACTTCTTATTCATCCGTCAAGATGATCTTTCCATCCTATGTGATTGTTTCGTCTCTGCCTCAGACGCCCACATCCGATGCATATTGCACGCAAAGCGCTCGCGAAAATTGCAAACTTCTGTCATCAACACAGCATTACATCAATTTTATTTTGGGCTATGTCATTCGTGCTTTCATGGCATAATTTATGCTAATTCAAATTGGGTGAAAATGAGCAACGAACCCCTCCCTTTAACCATTTGTATTTCCTCTCACTCAACAGTGCACGATGACAGACATCTTTCAGGTGTCAAAAGCTCTGCACCAATTACAACAGCCCCTCTAAGAGGAAGGCACTTGGAGTTTTCACCAAAACATTTGCGAGAGCTAATTTTGCATGAAGAGATGGGAAAAAAGGTGCATAATTTATGAAGAAACACTCAGCGATATATCAGAACTTCAGTGCCTAGTTTACACGCGGCAGCAATTAGCTACCTTGATGTGCAGCTAATAGAACATCTGTGCATGCCGCCGCTTGCATCCACATGTCTGACATAAGAGAAAATGAGCTGATTCCTGTCTATATATCTTTTTATACGCACACAGAGACAGAAATTTGGAAAAACGGCGCAAAATATTTTTCACTACTAACTACAGTGCTACAGGTACCTAAAGGCTCATTAAGAAGAAGGGTGGATTCAGTGCAATATTATTAGTTTTAACATAATTAGCACATTGCATTGAGTGATGTTCAGCATCACGTGAAGAGAAGACCCCAGAAACTAGTAAAATGATTGTAGTGCCTAGAGTGGCTTATTGCTTTTAATAAAAATATGATAGTATTATAAAAGACATTAATGTTCATTAAAAAGTTGCATTCATTATTATTAATCATAGTAATCGGAATGAACAATCTTTCCACCAAGTAAGGCACTGCCTACAAAATGTTTGCAATTACAAAACAGTGTAGTAATTTCCAGCGAACAGGGAATGTTCTCAGAAGGTTCTTTCTAACTGGCAAGGTTCTCTCAAAGTAATGAACACCATTAATAGACCGTTCATTCAAAGTTGTCTAGTCTTTAATAATGTTAGCAAAATTATATTTATACGTTGTTCATGGAACATTTTTCCTGAAAAGTTACAAATTTGTCATTTTTCAAACATTTTCAAACTTTCACATTCAGAGAACATTCAAAAGTAACGTTCCCATAATGTTTGTATAAACGACAAAATGGAACATACCCGTAACGATTCCCCTTAAAGCGTTTTTTTTTTTCCAAGGCTAATGTATTTTTTTTCAAGTGCTTACAATGGGAGTGCCATGTTTTTGAGCACTGCGCATTTTTTTTCTTGGCACCGAGAGCTGAAGAATGTTCAACTTTTGCTCATCACTGTCACTTTTTACCCAGCCGTCCAATCACAGTGGAGGAGGGATGGGACAAAATACCACACCGACCAATCACCACATCCTGGTTGTACAACAACAACACACGACAACAAGAAGCACAACAATGGAACAAAATCATTTAAAACAAGGGCCAGAAAATGGTATTCAGAAATCATATTTAGTGAAACGTTCTTAGAACATATTTTTGTTAGCTGGGTTGGTGCATCTTCTTTTGTGTTCTAAAGAGGCAAGAAAGTCATTCAGATTTGGAATGAGATGTAGGTGAGAATTTTTACAAATATTTTTTAATGCATGTGAAGGCACAAGTGCATGTTTATCAGCATTTTACAATTGCTTCTAATCAGACTCATCTAATGAAATTTAAAGTTGTATCAACGCATTTTTAAAGCAATCAGCAATATTTTGCCAAGTAGTAATTCTTAGCTAATTTACAGCTATTTTGAATGTAATTATTTTCACCCAGCATAATTATATAACTCACATATTGCCATCAGGATTAAAATCGGCTCTCCGAATTAACCTCACATTCATTTCGCATCTTTAGCGTTGTGGCATATCTCTTGCAGGATATGAAATCAACAGCTCTGAGAGCGTAAACATCACCTGCATCTGTTCTCGCCACTCCTTTGGCTGTTTTTGTGCGTCTCTCGCTACAAAGGAACAACAGCACGCCACAAAGAACAGCTCCCATGGGCCCCGCTAATGCGCTAACATGCCGGGCTCTCTCCTCCACTACCGCTGTTTACCGTGATGGGGACTGACAACCACACACAGCACACAAGTCAACGTGCAAGCCTAAATTAGCTCCCAGACCGCTGCGCATTAATTATGAATTGAGAATAATTGCAATGGGACACGCCAGAGTCAATTCGTTTGGTCTAAGCGCAAAGTGTAAATATGACACTGCTAGGAGAAGGACATGGATGCAGCGATAAAACAGAAGTCAGAGACAGTTTTTCGTACGTACCTGCTCATACATACATATTGCACATGCTGGGGATTGTGTTCAATCACACATGGTATCACAGCAACATCATGAATATTCAGGACTAGCGCCGTGTTAGCATGAGAGTTGGACTAATTCTACTGTTGTTAAAATGGCACTGCTGGAGCAAATGAAAGGCTGTTATATGCCAGTATTCTCAGGGATGTGGAAGGTTACAAACACCGTTAGACTATGTGAAAGGCTTCATTTTCCCTTTGTGAAATGATGATGAGGTTAAAACCACCAGGCCGTGTGTCATAGCGAATATAGCACCAATAAAATTCCCTGTGAATGTACCCAGACGCCTGCATATTGAGACACAGTCCATTATAATGTCACATTACTAAGGTTGCTTTATTGTAGAGAGGGGAGCTATTTGTTTCCCCTTTGGCCTAAACTCTTAGACGTTCCCCTCTGGTATTTCAAAGATGACTCAGTAACTCAAGGACAAGAAATATTATTATCAATGGCTCTTTGTGTTCTGATCTAATTAAGTCATGAGGTATCCAGAATCTAATAAAATAGCATATTATTATGAACCAATAATATTTTGGTCAAAAAAATGTCAGAAAGGAAATGAGAGAATATGCTAAAGCACAAATATTTAAATAACAACACTAATAATAACTTACTTGCATGAGCATACCAATGTTTTCAAGGCAGTAAAATAAAGTGTTTGGGTTTTTTTAAGTTTAAGATCTTGATTTCTGTCGACTGTACATGAGAACCAAAATACACTGTGGCTATAAATATGCAAGTAAGATGAGAGCAATCATAATTTGGTATTTTATTATTATTATTTTGTCTTTAAGACTGGACATAACTTACAAAAAAAAAAAATGTAGATTGGTCTAATTTGAATCCGAAAAGCAAGATTACCCCTTGAATAACTGCTAGTTGGTCAGACTAATTCTTAAAGGGATAGTTCGACTAAAGTGAAAATTCTGTCATCATTTATGAACCAGCAACTGTTTGCTTACCAACATTCATTATCTTCTTTTGTGTTAAACAGAAGAAAGAAATTCATACAGGTTTGGACTACCTGATCTCAAGATGAAAACGTACCTGTGGAAACTTTTTCGCAAGATGCGAAATACGTACCAATAAGTACATATCACTGCAGTTTCAAATAGAAATGAACACGGTAAGACAGCGAGCACTTGTAATTGTTTTCGTACACAATTATGATTAAAGCTCCCTATGTTTTGAGCATTAGACTTATAGCGCCACTCAACGGACATTTCAAGTCAGAACTGTGGTGATACGTACAAAACCAACATCACATAAAACGTACCATATGTTCATCTGTTCCAGGGGGGAAAAAAAAAAAAAAACGAACACTCTTTTAGCACCACTCAGTGGACATTTCACACTGAATATGTCACGAAACGTACATGGGGGTATGTATATTGCATCTTGCAAAAAAGTTCCCACAGGTACGTTTTCGTCGTGAGATCAGGTTGGGTTTTGAACAACGAAATGTAAATGATGAAAACATTTTCATTTTTGGGTGAACTGTACCTTTAAGACACAGTCTTAACATACAGACTAAGTTTATTCAACTGGCCCCAGTTTTAATGTCCAAATCTTACAACGACATCATCACTATTGGTTACTTTGTAAACATTTTAAACAATTTTCAAACTGATTTTTACCAAAACATAGCACACGTAAGGCTGAAACTAAAATTAAAACTTAAATAATAATACAATTTTAAACTATTTTTTGTTTTAATTGCTTAGTGTGATGATATGGTAATGTCACCATGATTATCAATAGTGTTTCATTTCCATAATTTAGGATCTGCTGCGCTCTTTTCAAAAGTCCACCTAAAAAGATGGTGTGGTGGGATGCTTCAAAAAACCACTTTAACTCTGACCAAGCAAACTGAACCCTGACATCAAAATCGCCCTAATACTTAGCATTTGCAGTTTAGAGAAAACATTGAAGAAACTGAGGAATATCAGTGCGGCACTGCCGTGTAAACACTATGATATTAACTTGGTCCAAGGGGTTCGGCCGAAATGCATAATATTCCTACAACGTCTTCAGCCCGTCGGTATCAAAACAAGTGTGAGTCTCTTAAGCTCATGTAAACCAAAATCCCTCCCATCTCTCTAGAGGGAAAGGGTAGAAAGATGCGACGGGAATGTTTTCTTTTTCTGTTTCGCTGTTTGGAATAGAGTCATTGAGTTGTAGAATCCCAGCAGACGTCAGGCTCTGATATCTATAAAACATGCTTCGATAGGGATCAAACGCTTGGAACCCATGGGTCCCCTCCTCCGCCGCTCGTTCTGTTCTACTTGTTTATCCATGCAATTGGCGGAGGAGTCCCAGAGAGGGGAGAAAGCAAAGCATGTTAGTACACACGTCAGAGGTGCGACGCTAATGCCTGACCCAAATATGCCGCCAAAGCTTGCCGTTTCATGTTCAGAGGAGTGGTACTGGTAAGATAATACGCTGCTAAACTGGGTAACAGGGACAGGCGTGCCAAAAGGAAACCAGAAGGGTTACAACCAGCTAATGTTGTTACAGCAATCCTCGTATTCTGCTGAGCTGCTTTTACAACAGTATTCCAATGGGCTAATTCTACATTATAAACATGCTGTCTGATGGCCTCATCCTTCCTTCCGTGCATCAACCTCAATGTTTGATGGCTTCAGACTCATCTAGGTAAGAGTTTACTCCAAAAAATCACTTTCCTGGGTGTTCCTCTAGCTCAAACAGTAGAGCATCACGCCAGCGATAGAAAGGTTGTGGGTTTGATTTCAAGGAAATGCATGAACTTATTAAGTATACTGTATAACTTGAAAACAACACAAGTTGCTACAGATAAAAAGTGTTTGCCAAATGCATAAATGTAATGGAACAGTATGAATAGTATCTACATTTTCTGTATGCATAGAATACTTGCTACTGTTCAAAATGTGCAGAACAGTAAATATAGAATAGGAGAATACAGTATCCCATAATGCAACGCACATGACTTGACCTTTCATTTGAATAAACCAGAAATTATATCAGCCATACTTTTTAGCATCTTAACCCTCATGTTGTGTTCTGGTCATCTTGACCTGGAGAAGGTTTCTTTTTCCTGAAAATGCTAGTTAATTTTGTTGCATTGGACTAAAATCTACTGACTTTGCTCACACGGTATAACAACTTTTTTTGGGGGGGGGGGGGTAATTTTCACCCGCTTTGTTACACTTGTAGTGTTCCCAGTCAGAAATGACCAACCTACAAAATACAAAATAATTGCATGTAAATGTCTTATGCTATTTTATTACCAAATACTGGATTCAATCATTTTATCAACTTGTTTTTATTTAAATTAATAGTGAACATTGCCAAAATTATCCACAAATAATTTCATTTGAAAACTGAAGTGCATTAGCTCAGATCAATGAGGCCTATAATCAATCAGTTCCAAAAAGAAATAATTAAAAAAAAAAAAAGTTGACAAAAAGACTGAATCTAGGATGTGGTGATAATATGGCATGAGAGATTCACCGATTTTTAGCACAAGAGTAAATTATTATAATTAAACTGAAAAAAAGTTAAAACATTTTACAAAACTGGATTATTTATTTATTTATTTATTTTTGTTGATAACTGGACGCCTTGTCAGGTTACATGAAAACACTGTAACGTACTAGCTTTACATATTATACATGTTTTAAATAAAATAAAGTATACTGCAAATACTGTACACTAAAGGTGCATCCCAATTCCATTGCTACTGAACTATTTATGCCATTTTTTTTGTATAAATAGTGTACATAGTGTGTTCACTTCAAGTGCACTTCAAATACCCATGATTCATTAACTGAAAAAAAAAAAAAAACCTAAGCGTAGAATTTTGTACACTTCCTGCACTCAATTGTCGCAGCGTTCCTTATGTAACGCAGGTGGAAGGATGCTGCATGACTGACAAAGCGTATAAATGTCACACACTTGATGATAAAGTATAGTGTACAATATAGTACATCATTTGAACATAGTATTCAATTTGTAATGTTTGTAATGCTACTATTTTTGCATTTTGCAGTACATATTTTCTGAAGTTTGAAAAGTGTGCATATTGTTCTGATTGGTCAAAATGTTCAGTATTCAACAGAGCAAACAGCACAGAAAGCTATCCCACAATGCCAATATGCAGTACACTGAATATAGTGTAAGCAGTTTTATTTATCTGTCATAGAGGCCTCACCTCTTTATCACAGGTTTATCAGTCTCACAGGTCTAGTCATTGGTTACCATGGTTTCTGTTGTCACCTGCTGCTTATTTTCTTAATAACCTTCCTCATAAACACCTTGTCAAAAGTGTCTGCTATAATGTAGCTTAGTATCATGACGTGAAGATCCTAACCTGTTTCCTGGCCACTTTCAGTGATTTGTGCTTTGATCTAATGCTGTTGGGATTTGCTGAATGATATTGATTTTGGACGCTGACTTGATTTATTGGTTGTGTCTGAAACCTGAAAAATGCTGCCTTCGCAAGCAGTATACAGAGAGAAGGGAGGCACCATGGTATGTGTGTAATATTCTGTCTACTAAAATGCCTTAATCTTTATTTTGGATTCTTTGAAGTAGCATAGATGTGTCCTTCACTACCCCACAATCCTGTGCATGTGCTGCAGCAGCGGTTGGTAAAAAGAGTAAACATGGCATCTGATGGAGCCTCTGAAAGAAGAATATTAATTTATAAATGTCCATTTTTTTCTGCTTCATGATTACATTTCTACTACATTTCTATATTTATTACAGCCCAAGCATACATATAGAAATCTGCACCAAACAAATTCGTAAGGGGAAAAATGTAAACAATAAACCAACTCCATAGCGGATTCTAAGTGATCAAGGGCTTAGGAAGTTCCAGTTCAGCCCATTGCAAGGGTTCCGCCAGTAGTAGGCACTCATGCAACGTAATAAATAACGTACCTCTGAGTAAACGAGACGGAGGGAAGTTTGAGAGTGAAGGGCACAAAAAAATGGACTGGAACGCACCCTTAGTCTCCTTAAACATCCGCCTCCATTCAATCAACAACCAATGAATTGAATCACATCCCTGCCTTTTGTTTTTTCTTTTTAATAATCCATTTCACTACGATGTAAAAGAAATGATCTGTTGCTACTTCTGTTTCATTGTAGCATGTTAGTACATACTTTAAGCATCCCTACTAGCTTAGCATTGGCTCAGCCAATGGCGTGAGTTTTGGGTGGAGCTAGCAGTTTGTTTGGCCAATGGCAGGTGTATGAAAACAGTTATTCATTTCACGCTTTCGCTTGGCAACACTAGACTAAATGACACTGCCGCTTTAAAAAAACTGACTGAGGCAGCCATAGTATTAGATGAAGTCATTATAACTTTTTCTATGGCAGCTGACTTGCTGCCTCGCTGCCTCACGAGGCAATGACTTTGCAGGCAGCGTTTTTGCACGAAGACATCTCACGAAACTGAGGCAGCGTAACGCTTTAATGATCTACAACAAAATAGAACGAGTTTTGGTGATAACTAAACAAATATTTAATTACTTTAATACTAATTTCTCGCTAGAAATAACATCAAAAGTGCAAAAAGTTCATCAGAAATATACATTTACACACAAACTAACCACCAGACGCAACTTTCAGGCGCCATCTTTATTTTTTAGCACAACCGTCACGGAATGGAACGCATAGAATTGTGGGATATCAAAGGCAGCGAAGGATACATCTATGCTGCCTTCAAAAATCGATCAGATGAAGGCATCTCACGAGACAGGATGTGAAGCTAACTTTGGATTCGGACGTGCCTTGATGCCTTCCTGCCTTGGAATGCTGCCTCCGAAGGCAGCATTTTTCAGTTTTCGGATGCAGCCTATGACAAGGTTCTGATAGTCGCGCTTTGATATTTTGGGATTTGATAAATGATATCAATTTTTGATACTGACTGGATTTAGTGACTCCCAAGCGTGGCCTTTGCATGGATTTGGGTTTAATTTATCCCACTAGCAGCACTGAATCTGCTTTGTTGCGCTCTCTCACCCCACTGCCACTTTTGAAATAGCTTGGTTTAAAAGAAGGGCTTGTTTTGATGTTGCGCCTCAGAAGTGTAAAGGAACAAAAAACAACCCAGAGAGAAATAAAACTGACTTGAGCGATAAGGGCAGGGAGAGAGAAAGACACACCGTGCGTGTCACATGGCAACAGCACAGGGCTTCTGGCTGGATTATAATGCGCGTTGAAAGCGAGAGAGTCTCGGCATAACAAGAAGCTTGACACCGAACGCCATCCCGTTCGTGCCACAATGCGGAAAATTTTCGACTACAAACTAAGTGAAAATCTACCCATTTCTCTGACAGGCGGCATGTACGGTGACAGAGTTCTGTAGCCAGAGTGTCACCGCTCGGGTAGAGCGCAGCAGTTAGTGCATTAGCGGGAACAGCAATTTCCCTCTACGGAGACTGAGTCTCTAGAGAGTTCAGAGAGAATACTGGAAACTCGGAGAAGAGACTTTGTGCCTTGGTTCTCCTTTCTTCATATATTCCATCTCTCATGAACTGACTTCCTTTCTCACCGCTCCAGTTTTCCCTCACCTCTCTCTGCCCCTTCTACCGCCCCCTCCCTTCACTGACCATCTGCCCACTCTGTGTTTCCTTCCCTCCTGAGGTTTAGAGTTAAAATCGTCCGTCGACCAGGCAGCCATTTAGTGAGCTGAGCCCTGGAGAGTCAAATCACATACGGTGTGCAATAAAAAAGGATGTGACCCGCAGAACATGAGAGTAGAACACACAGAGAGATGGAGGTGAGGAGCAAGAAGATATGATAGAAAAATCACAATCGTTTTAATATCTCAAACGTTCCTCCTGAGATTGAAATGAGAGAAAATGGAGATTTTTTTTATTTATTTTTTTCTGCTGCTTCTCCACAGAAAAAAATACCAAAGTAATCTCATGTGTGTCTTCAAACTCATCTAATACATCTAGATACATCTAAAAGTATCTCAAATTCACTTTCCTGGGCATTCCTGGAGCTCAAACAGTAGAGAATAGGGCAGAGGTTTGACTCCCAGAAAAGGCATGAACTGATAAAACTTGAGCTGTTTTAGAAAAAGGCATCTAACAAATGCATAAAAGTAAAATGTCATATTTTGAGTTTCAGAAAAGATCTCAACAATGTGCTCACAAAAGTCAGAGATCTTAATATGAACTCAACGTTTTAAGTCTGAAACATACAGTATGCACACATAAATATGAGAACCTGAATATTGTGCAGCACATTGCAGGTGTGTAGTCAGAAATCACATTCTCTCTGAGTAGGTGCTTCTTTTGAATAAATGCTTGTTTTGCAACTGTTAAAAAAGTAAGTTCTGTATAGTATGAAAGTGTGTAGTATAAACCCATTTATACAATCCAGATGTACTACATCCCAATTAACATTCTCAAATCCTCTCTTGTGGCCTCATGGGATAGTAAAGTGTCCATTGTATGCATGTTTCAGAATCTCACTGGAAATAGTAGATCATTACTAGGTACTTTTTTTCTACTGTTTTTTGACTACTGTGAATTCGAATATACTACTTTTGTGTTACTGTGACGGTAACCAACCTCAGTAATCAAGGGGGCGATAGAGTTCCCTTCAACTGTCTGTGTAAAATGTATGTGTTATTATTTAGCTGCCTTACTTTAGTTAACTTTATGAAGTGAAAACTGACCTGAAAGATAAAACTGACCTTAGAAACAGATGGTTAACTTGAATAAACTGTCTAATTAATGTCCTTTTTTATTTCTCTGCAGGAAACAGCTTTGTCCCTGGCAACCATGGCAACACACCCCACGGGTGGAGCGCTAAAACCAAAAGCACCTGAATTCACTTAAACTGCGTCCCAAATGATGCACTATACACTATTACTTATGCACTATGTACTGTGCACTATCAACCATGTAGTGTATGAATTTTATAAGGTTATTTTGTCATTAATAATCAGAGTCTGATAGCCCCTTCCCCTTCGCTATGTAATTAAAGCTGTGACAGTTGAGTGCATGAAGTGTCCAACATTCCACATTAATTTAAAGTGCGCTTTTTCTTTTTGGAATTTTCAGTGTGAACACACTACTCGCACTATTTATACTACAAAAGGTAATAGAATAGTGCATAAGTACACGATTTGGGACGCACCTTTAATTCTTTCTGCACTACATATCTTAAGGTGTGCATATACTCCAACGAAATACTAAAAACAGAAAAGATTTTCATTTGTGTTTTTGAGAGGTTTTGTGTACAGATTACAATGTTGTCAAAATGATCCCAGTCCACACAGATCTGCGAAAAGTACTAAAAATTCTGTATTATGCATGCCAGGCCAGTAGTGGGCAATGTCACTTTGTAAAGAAACACTATGTGTCTGCACACATACCCATTCTTCAATTACTAGCGAACAGGTAATACGCATACGCATG
>JAFVLL020002010.1:0-11103 GCA_021397915.2 Tor tambroides
GCAATTCTCCAGCTGTGGTCCTTGGAGAGTCTTTAGCCACTCAAACTCTCCTTCTCACCGTGCATTAGGACGATATAGACACACGTCCTCTTCCATGCAGTTTCGTAACATTTTGTGTTGATTGGAAATTCTTAATTATTGCCCTGATGGTGGAAATGGGAATTTTCACTGCTCTAGCTCTTTTCTTAAAGCCACTTCACTAATTTGTGAAGCTCAGTTATCTTTTGCTGCACATCAGAAATATATTCTTTGGTTTTTCTCATTGTGATGGATGATTAAGAAAATTTGGGCTTTGTTTTCCCTCCTATTTATATTTCTGTGAAACAGGAAGCTATGGCTGGATAATTTCTTGTTCATAATCACCCTGGAATGCTCAAAATTGTGAATATGAATGGGAATATACTTCAGAGATATTTTTACTCATGAGAATTTCTAGGGGTGTCAATAATTGTGCCCAACGTGTATTTGAGAGAAACATTTATTTCATAATGATATTTCCCCCATTTTAAATTCTTATTATCCAATGAAAGGTTAGATTTTTGTGAATTGTTTTTTAAATAAAAGCTCAAAAGGATTAACAGTGCAGATTAATTTTCACAGCCACCTTTGGTCATATTTACCAAGGGTGCTGATATTTTTATTTTTACTTTTAAAAAGTCCCTGATGTTTTTTAGATCATTTTAATCACTTTGATTTTTATTTGTTTGTTTTATTATTAGTCAGCATTGTAACTTGCTATAGTTTTTTCTATGATAATCAGGATAAGTGGATATTTTCCAGGGTGAGTTTGCCAGGGAATTTGATGAGAGCTGCCTGCATGCTCTGCTGGGCTCCATTTCATCTGACATTCCATCACAGGACCTAAGTCTGTGGTTTAAGGCTGCTGTGGTCCCATTTGTATGGAGAGTGTTGCCCAAAGGACAGGTATGAGGGCAGCTAATGTACTTGACTTTAAACACCATGCTTTCAGATCTCATTGATAACATCCTTTTTTGGTAATGAAATGCAAACAAAATGTTTCAAAATCAAATGTTTCTTATATGTTCTTACTGTAATCTCTAATTTTTCATTTATTCCCCTTTCTAAGGATGGATCACTGATTTTAAAAGAAACTAGTAAATTGTGCTACATATTAACACTTTTACATTTTAAATATACACAGAAAATCCTTGCCAGGTGGTTGGAGCAACGTGCAAGGAATCTGGAGTTAACAGAAAAGGTAGTGAACTCTTAGAAGTATTTTTTTTTATTTTTTAATACAAGTATATTACTTTTTAAATACAGCCCAGAAAATAAGCCAACCGTTTGTGACACTTTCTATCTCTACAGTGTCAGGTTGATGATACACTGATGGTACACTCTTTGAGCAATGTTGCTGGGCAACTTTGGGAAATATTGCCGTCAGTGGCAACCAGATGAGACACAGGGCCCACGACCGATCTAAAATATCCAGATAGAAATTTGTTACCCATTCTCAATGGAAATGTGCCCAAGCAACATTGCTCAAAAAAAGTTCCCTGGCAAAAATGCTCAAAAAGTTGCCCTGTGTATTATCAGCCTCATTTGCTATTGTGACAGACATTGATCACAATCACATTGTGTGGCCAAATCTCACTTTAGAAGTGTAAATAAATGTGAAAAATGCATCCCTCGACGACATCAGGTGACCGCATGTAACACACGACATTTATAGGTAGAAACGCTTTACTAAGGATATGAAAAGCCCAGCAAGTTGACGGGATTGGTTGCATGTTTGTGACGATAGGAAATGGGCTGTTTTAAACCGCATTTTTGAGACTGTCTTTGGTACACTACAGTTTTAAGGAGAAATGTTCAGCAATGATGTTGGCGGATGAATTTGCACTTGGTTTAACTTTAAGCATAATAAAACACCAGACAGACATGTAAAAAATTTGATTTTCACCACAGGGGGTATTTAAGGTTTTTATTAGCATTGCACAGTAAGTGACATTAACAAATTTTATTATTAGCTGCCAAAATTTCATAATTAATGTATGTAGTCACAAATACCATAGACCCTCCCCCAATGAAATCCAAAGCGGTAACCGGAGAATTGTATTAATACCAGATGAAATCTTAGTCTGGTCTGGTGAACCAGGTGCAAATGGGCCGAAGTAAATGCAAAGATGCATCTTTCTCTTTCAGGTTGTTTGATTTATTTTATTATTATTAACTTATTTATTTTTTAATAGAGTGACTGGCCTCATAATGGACTGGTTCTGGCTGAACTTGGCTTGCCTTCCCTCTGGAGGTCTATGGGTTTGGTAAATGTCAAGTTTGTCCCTAATTTTTAATCTTTTTGATCATACTCCTGGTAGAGTAAGTCATTGTGAGAAATAGTAGTACTGACCAGAACAATACATTTGTCATCAGATGAGAATTAAATTGATTTTCAGGCTGAAATATGTGGATCAGAGGAAGTGCAAAATCTGAGGTCTCTAGTGGAAAACCTCAGACAGCTTTGTGACCTCTACTCCAAATACAACTGCCATCTTTCACTGTCTGACTATGAAAGGGTGAGTATGAATGTTTAGATGTTCCAATGTAACAGTGGCTGTAAAAGTTTTGTACACAAAAAAAAAACACAAAAAACTGTCTAATAATAGTAATTAATAATAGAGATAGAAAACCTATTCATATGTTAGTAAAACCCAAACAATCCAGTGCTGTATAAAACCCAGTGAAATATTATAGTGGTGGCAGTTTCTTATTATATACAATATTTTCTCATCTTTGCATTAATCTTTAGCGTCTCTGGCCTCTGTTAACGGCCGTTTACCGACTTCGTAATATTCCACACAAATGAGAGTTTTGTAGAGAAATGAAAACAGGTCACACCACAAGTTATTTGTACTTGCACAGATGCTCCCATTTATATTTGAGCTCACACAGATTAAATTTCGCAAGCATATGCAACCAAAATAGTCACAATTTCGAGCCCTTTGTGTTGTTGCTAAATATATAAAACATGAGGTACAGTAAATATAAACTAGGGCTGTAACGATATCAAAATCTCATGATACAATAACACAAAGTCCACTATATGATATTTGCGATATTTATTAAAAAAAAAAAAAAGACATGAATAATTGGGGAAAAAATTGTACATTTTAAAATTAAATTATTCTAATGCAGTTTGAGAGTTCAAATTTAAGAGCTCCAACCCATGTTCTTAACTAAGAAAACTAAGAAAAAGTCAGTGAATTGACTTGTACCTGAACTTTAAAGGGAACTCAACCCTCCCTTTATTTGTGATATACCGTCTCAGTCTAAATTACATTCACACTGGTGTTTTAGGAAGCCAAACAAATTAGAATATAATAATAATAACTGCAGTGACAGTAATTTCCATGTATTGTAAAACAATTGCACTGTAAAATAAATGAAAATGAATATTTCATAGTTATATTATTTTTGCTTTACAGTAGGGAAATTACAATAATTATTTCCTAATTTCTACAATTGAAAGAGATATTTTGAATTTGGTCTACATTTAAACTGCTAGCTGTCAGCAATTGATACTGCACTTTTAAAGCTTTTATTTTGACGGACATGGCAGTAGAGCTTTTTTTTTGAAGGGAAAACTCCAGTTTCTGTGAAAACATGCTTACAAAAACGTGTCTCACTACAAATCTAGTGAAATGCTGTAATCATTTGCAGAGAAAATAAAGCCTAACTGGTGGCTGTTGCATTTCCAAATGTGCGCTAAACTCGCTGCATGTGCAATAAACGAGTTCACTGCATTCATTCACTGGGAACGGACCCATTCTGAGGCGTGGAAAACACAGGATCACAGGCTGATCGCCTGAACAAAGTGTCTTTTTTGCTTTGAAATGTGCAGCAAAAACAGACTTGATGAAGAGATTAAGCCATATTGTTCTTTCGGTTTTAGTTTGTTTGACAGATACTGTGCCAAAGCATAATGGCCCAAAACACAACTTTAAAGATCTTTTATGTTAGAATAAGAAGTTTAAATATATTTTAAAAACTACACTTTTTGCCCGGAAGACCTATTGTTTCATATTGTCATATGACCACTATGAAATTGAGACAGTTTTGCTATCGTATATATAATCATAATAATATAATGGTAACACTTTATTTCGATAGTCCACTTTAGACATTCTACTAACAGTAAGTAACTTTGCAACTACATGTCAACTAGCAGTCATCAGAGTATTAGTAGACTGTCTGCTTAATAACTTCTAACACTTTATTTTGATGGGTCCACCACATACTGGGTATGAGAAACTATGCAAGTATATCAACTTATTCTACTAACCCTAACCCTACCCTACTGAGAGTTAGTAGACATGTAGTTGCAATTACCGTATTGGTACGAATATAAGACGACCCTGATTATAAGACAACCCCCCTTTTTCCAGATGTACTTTTTGGAAAAAGGATTTTTGAAAACCAAATCTTGTTGTTTTTTTTTGTTTTTTTTTCTCTCTGTAAAACACATTTTTTTCTTAAATTATTTTCATATTGCATATTTTTTCCTATTTTAATTTTTGTTTTGAAAGTATGGTAAATACTGGTAAAATGTACCAACAATGACATTTAAAAATATACACTTTTTGATAAACCATAAAAATAACAGGTAACGTTAGCCCATCTGAATTGTAGAACATTTAGGCTATCCATCTCATAGTAGCCTACCAAAATTTTATTAACAGTAGAAGTGAAATCTTATTGTAGTCTTCAAATCTGGGTACTGTCTTATGTTTTAAAATCACTTACAGAGGAAGTTTGGTTCCATCAGGCAAACATGACAGTCAGGACTCTGTAAGCGTTTCTTTTTCTTTTGTTTTCACTCGCGATCTTTACAACACACATTACATTACATATTTCATGGCACACTCGTTTTATGCATGTTTGGCGCCACCTATTGTTGTGGATGTAGTATTGACATGTCAAAGTCTAGACCCTGAATGTAAGACGACCGCGTTTTTTCAAATGTATTTCCAAGAAAACAAAGAAAGTTACTTATAGTTGGTAGAATGTCTAAAGTGGACTATCGAAATAAAGTGTAACCAATATAATTAATCAATAATAATAATAATAATAATAATAATAATCCTTTATATAAACACAAGACAACATGCTAGTGTTTTCACAACAACATCATTGCAGTTTTGTTTTAATACCTGTGAAATTTCGTAATTCACACATGTTCTTTTTAGAATGTTTCCACAGTTTTAGTTTGTTTTGGACACATTAAATTTGTTTGTCTATAAAATGAAATGCTTTATTGATATTCACGATGCATTGATTAAATATTCAGAAAAAAAATCTCTCTTGTGTATGTTCTGTGGCAGGGAAGCACACGTAGTATGGCCTTTCTGATGCTGGATAAGGTGCAGGCCCCAGAGCTGATTCCTGCAGTAATTAAGAGTAGCATTGAACCCTATGCTCTTGAGAACGGATTGGATCTGGACCAGACCCTCTTACACTACATCAAGGTCACATTTATTTTTCTTTGCGTTGTTCATTGAGCTAAACATAGTAGTAGATAGGGCTATACCAATACAGTGTTTCCCACACATAAACTTTACCTTTACTTTAACCTATGCTTTTGTTTTAATTTTCATTTTAAGTTTAGTTAATTTAACTTCTGTTTTAAAAGGCATTATTTTTGTTTTTAGATTGTAATGGTACAATATTAGAATGTAATATGATTTTAACCTTTTTTGCACATAATATATAGCATAGCCTACATGGTTACATTTACTTTATTGTTTTTCATAGCCTTTAATATAAACATTGTTTCATTGGACCACATTGGGCAGGGTGTAATATATTTTATTATTTATTTATTTTTATTTTTTGTTAAATATATGCAGGTTTTTTTTAATGTAGAATTTTTTTTATAAAACATTGAGATATGTTGTATATCGCAATTGATAGTTTTCATGTGACGTCACACCCTTATAGGAACGCCCACCTGGAGGACAAAAGGAAGCTTTGCTCCACTGACCGCCAGTTATTTTTACGCAGTTTGCATTAAGTAGTAATGTAGTAAAATGCAGATATTAAAAGGCGAAATTCAGGAAACACCTCATTGATGATGTATATTTTGTACAGGCAAGCAGATAAAGCCAGAATATAAACACAATGTGCGAAGTTTCACATTAAATAGTTTTCCGTAGAAAAACGTTATAAAGAAATCACTGAACCATTAAGCGGATTGCATTCATATTCCGGCCTCATCTGTTTTGTTGTCTATGTAAATTATGCGTCATTAATATGGTGATTGCTGAATTTGATCTTATAATAATACTGTTTTAAATATATTAAGGCACTTTAAGTGTTTTTACAACGTTTTGTCGCACTGTTTAATGATTGAAATATTGCCGCGGGTGCTTAATATGGATTGCAAATGGCCAAAACTTGCATTTTGTTCACATACCTTTGTTTTATTCTTTTGAGAGGTGATCTAAATATTTGCGGCTGTGAAACAGATGGAAAATTAACAGGCTTGTGCTGCAGTTCTATGGATGTTTTGCCCTCCAGGTCTTTGAGCCGGTCATGTGACTGAAAGCTATGAATTGAGCCAAAAAATACCAAGATTTGTTTTTTTGGCCATATTGCTCAGCCCTAGCAGTCGCTAGGGCTGCACAGTTAATCAGAAGAATAAGCGCTATGGTGATTATGGGTGACGCAATCAATGAGTTAGTAGTGGTTGACCAATATAATTACCAAGGCCAATATATCTTTATTGAAAAAATGATTTCCAGTGCATGCTCACTTGCCAGATTACTGAGTGCACTGTTGGTTACAGTGTTTACTTCCTTTATGTTCACATTTTTTACAGTCATTTTGATTGTGAACAATCCTATAACAGAATCAAAAAGTTGCTGTCTAAAATGTCTTTATTTTACAGATTTATATTTGATCTAGTTCAGATTATTTTCTTATTCATTTTAAAATGATATGGTTTAGTAGATATGTTAAAATAAATATAAAATTTCAGCGATTATTATACTTTTTTTTTTTTTTTTTTTTTTTTTTTTTTTTTTTTTTTTTTTTTTTTTTTTTTTAGTGTGATTTGTCTTATATTTATATCAGCTTTATCTTCATCAGATATCAAACCAGTACTAATTAGGAGTCAAAACAAGTACCTGGAAAAACTTGTTGATCCCTGTCAAGTTAGCCTCACAATGGTATACTGTTTTTTGTATGAGAGGTGGTCCACTTTAAACTTGCCCACAGGAACAGACAGACCATCTTACTCACACTTAACATGCCCAACCACTAGCAGTTTTTGTTTTGTTTTTGCCAGGGCTGGGAAAAATGGTAAATTTAAGAATTAATTCAGCTTATATACACATAAAATCAGAAAGGACTGGCTAATTGAAGTGCTATTTCTTTTTATAGTGATGTTGTATGAAGAGGATGCTCCCACTACTGATATGTATTTTAATTAGTCATTTTATTACATATTTAGCATGACAATTACTTGAAATTGAACAAGCCTTTAACTTAAATGGACATTGGATGAAGTTTCAATGTGCAGTAGGGGTGGAACAACAAATTAGTGATGGGTCGTTCTTGAGCGATTCGTTCATTTTGAACGAATCTTTAATGTGACTCGGGAAGAATGAGTCGTCTCGGGGAGTGATTCGTTCAGTCGCGCATGCGCAACATCCTATAGGTTCTGCACTGAATTAGTTCACCTGTTTCGAGTCTTCGGGTTTTTCGAGTCGTTCGTTCATCACGTGACAGCCCCATACGCGTAACCTATGCAGTCAGAGCCGGAAAGAGAATTGATTAGTTCATCTCGAGTCTTCGGGTTTGAGTCGTTCGTTCATCACGTGACAGCCTCATAAGCTAAACCAATGCAGTCTGAGGGGAAAAGACTTAATAATAATAATAATAATAATAATAATAATAATAATAACCAACTCTTTAGTTTATTACCTTTGTTACCACATTCAGTGTTATGGAAAAGAACCATCATGACAGAAATTCACACATTTATAAACCGTAAGAAATAAAAAGCTACAGTTTGACACCAGAAACGCATCACGTAACTGTAAGAGTAAATAATAATAATAATAATAATAACTATGCACCCGTTTGTAAGGAATTCAAATTAACTAATTTCTCTATCCAATGCTGTCACGTCACGTGACAAAAGAACGAACGACTCAAACCCGAAGACTCGAGATGAACTAATCAATTCTCTTTCCGGCTCTGACTGCATAGGTTTAGTTTATGAGGCTGTCACGTGATGAACGACCGACTCAAACCCGAAGACTCGAGATGAACTAATCAATTCTCTTTCCGGCTCAGACTGCATAGGTTTAGCTTATGAGGCTGTCACGTGATGAACGAACGACTCAAACCTGAAGACTTGTCAGATAAGAGGTGAGGTGAGCTAATCATAAACTAAAGACCCAGCTAAACAACGGATTATTTTGTTTTCTGTTTCTTATACCATTATAGTTTTGTATTATTTGTAGTGTGATCAACGTTTGCATAAGTAGTATATGTGTTAGGGAAGTAGCACGTAACATTTTAATTATATTTTGCTAAAATGAACGAAATGACTCGAAAAAAGATTAGTTCATTTTGCTGAACGAGACTCAAAGGTCCGAGTCAGTAAAATGATCCGAACTTCCCATCACTACAACAAATCGATTCGTGGATCGATTCTGCAGTTTTCCGAATGCATCACAATTCTCTCTGGAATCAATTGTGAGCGTAGTTTTTAACAGCAGATGGCGCTCTAGGCTAGTTTTTAACCACACTCAAATGTTCATGAAGAAGAGTGCTTGTGCATTCAACTGAGTAATGTAAGTGTTTAAATGACTTACTGAGCTGTTTTTGACAAGGTAAAAAGGGTGTTGTTTTACACAACCTCTGAGGAATTGTAAAATGTAAGTAAAGTATGTTACAAATATTTCAAGAAGACCCTAAAGAATCATACCGTCTTGTGGAAAATGGGTATCTGATGTCCCCTTTAAGCTCTTGTTTAACATTTTAACAGAGTAAATAGTGGAATTATTTATAATTGATTATAATGGATGGCAACTGCCAGAAATGAATTAATTTATAGTCAATTTGTAATTTAATTTGGTATAAGATATTCTACAACTGTTTTTAATCACAAACAAAAATAGTCATCTGATCATTGCAGTTAAGGCCTGGTATATGTTAAATTACTTTCAAATATGATGCTGAAAGATTGTAATGACTGATCCACAGAAATTGGGATATTAGAAATATTGTAAAAACATGGCATTACAGATTTAATGTATAATTACTTTATTAGAGCTCAACAATTAATAATGGCCCCCTGACCATAACCGATATAAGGCTATTCACAGGGACTGAGGAAGAACCATTGATCTATTTAGTGGTGATTAAAAACTTGTGCTTTTTTTGTGATTTACTGTACTATCAATTCATATTTTGATGTTTTGATGTGCTTTATTTTTAGGACTTGCTAGACTGTTGGAGTTCTCAAATCACCTCTCTCTTCACTGAATGGGAGGCCAAAGCTGTGGCTGTACTGCACTGCATGATAGACACTAATGTGAGATCAGTTCCTTCACCTAATATACTGTACACTGTTGCATAGTATTACTGTGGATTATGGTTTATTCATTAATAATTAGTGATACATCAGAGTACTTAGTTGAATACTTAGAATACTGTTACATGCTTTTTTGGTAGGGATGGGCAGATCATGTAGAGGTATCAGTACTGCTGTTTTTTCACACTAAATAAAGACAAAGATAAATGTAACCCTTATTATAATTGGATTATATGATGGTTGTACTACTTCTTCTTCTTCTTCTTCTTCTTATTATTATTATTTTAAAAAGTTGTAATTTAGTTTATTTAAAAGTCATAATTTGCTTATACCTATTTAATGTGTAAAATAATTACTTTTAAATATAATTACTTATTTTAACTTTGAGCTTTGTGTATGTTTACATACACACATGCACATATACATCTCATTACAGCTAAACATTTAAACCAACACTTTTTTGGTCAGCCTATTTTGAAGCGCTCTTACTGGCAGCAGTTTAAGAACTGATTGCTGAGAATGCAGCGAAGTTGAGTAGGGTTCTTAAATGCTGTCAGTGTGAAGGCCTACTGCTAAGTTAACTTTAAATTCCTGTTTTAACCACAGTAGGTTCTGTTGGCTAAAGCTTGTCTTTTAACATGTTTTAGAAAGTGATGGATGCTGTGATTGAAATAATGTACAAGGCCGTGGTGCCCTGGAGTGACACCATTGAGAAACTTGTTCAGCAGCACCTGGAGAAGGAACATCCAAAGTGAGTGGTGTGGTAAAGCATAAAGTCGTCATTTTGTTTTCCTTTTGTTTAGTAATAATTATCTACAGGCCCTTTCACATCACTTGTTTAATGTTCCCCAATGGATTCAGCTCTGTATAGCGAGGCTTCAGTGTTAGCTCTGGCACCACATTGTAAAGCAGCAAAGTTTACAATGTTTCAAATATCTGCAGCTGACCTTTGAAAATGCAGAACATAATTTTTGACACTTGGTCCAAATTATTTATTATTACACCAGTGGTTTTAAGCAGAAATATCAGAATAGGATTGTTTTACACGATTTTCACTAAATACGTTTACATCAATTTTAGAAATTTGAGTTCAGTTGGACTAAAGTAATTTTGACTTCAGTAATTCAAAAATGTAATGTAAACATTTCTGACTGAAATCATACTGGGGGACAACCAGGGTAATGCAATTGTTGCTTGACTCCATCCAGCTTGTGTACAAGTTAATCAGTCTACAGTTGGACTCGCTTTCGTCAGTTGGTCTACAATGTTCATGTTTGAAACATATAGCTGTAGTACAGGGCTATTCAATTAGTTTCATTTGAGGGGTGGATTATCGAATTGAAAACTTGAAGAGGGCCAAGTGGGTGGGGGGGCCATCCCGATCTCTTTCTGGGGGGCCTATAAAATTAGAAATTAAACTGAAATGCATATTCAGCAGTAAAATAAACTAGATAGTAAAGTTTGGATACAAACTTTAAGTTGGCTTGAAAAAGCCTAGCCAGAAAGTTTGTGAAAGTTTTAAAAGATTGAAGTTTGAA
>JAFVLL020002010.1:11202-46228 GCA_021397915.2 Tor tambroides
ATCCTCTCTCGCACCGCTTGCGACGCCGCCTTGTGCGGGTAGCGTCAGTAGGCGAGGCCGCGGTCTCGAGGTCCGGCTTCAGCAGTAAACAAAGGCTTCGTAGCTTCTCAGTAGCCGCCGGCGACAATTGGTGTTTGTATGCGTTGTTGATATACAAAAGGCTTTGGTGATCATAGATGTGTTTAGGAGTGATTTCCTTATGAATTAGCGGTAAACTGACACTATTTGGAGACGAACAGACGACATTAAAAGACATAAAAGCACGTGTTTAATGGCTTTTTTTTTTTTTTTACTGAGCAGCCTATAATAATGAAAGTCAGTATCATTGATACCTGCAATACCTGCTACTGGTGTCTCTATTAAATTAATTTTTCCCTCAATTTTAGCTATTAATTATAGCCATTCAACATTACAGGATAATTGAAAGCCATTATTTTTAACATTTAATAGACTATGAAAAATATAACAACTTCTAATTTAAGTGAACTTAAAAACTCTTCATATAAACTATAAATTGTATACGCATAAACTATACAGATTAATCATTATTCAAGCTACAAGTGTTAATCTGCGACTAGAGTAATCGAGTGTTTTTTTTTTTTTTTTGTTCTTTGATGTACATCTGTCACAGACTGCAGCAGGTTTCACTTTAAAAACAGCACTGTCTCTTTAAAACCTGATGCACATGACGCGGACCCTCATTTAGGACTTTATAATCCTTTTATAATTATAATACTTTTAATCCTTTATAATCCTTTTAAGACAGTGTTTATGAGGTCACTCGCCCATTTTGACATAATTGTGTGTTTTTTGTACGTTGAAGCACAACTGGCACGCTAATCAGATGCAACTCAACATATGCGTACAGCCGAACACGCAGACTTTCTAACTTTAAAACTATCCTTCATTTGATAATAATATTCATCCAGTTTCTGCTATTTCTCACCTTAAGTTATGATAGATAACACTATCTTTATACTCGTTTAAATTAGAGTTGTGTATATCTTTTAACCCCCTCACACATGTGCTTGTCAATGCTGCCATCTATTGATGTTGCAGTCTTCGGTAGATTGTTGTTGTTGCGTCTCTTCCTTTTCTTTTCCAGTGTTGCCACCTTGTGGACAAACTAATTAGTGCAAAAACAGTTCAAGACGTATGTGCAACCTGTACGTAGACTTTCCTCGGGCCAGATGAATTTGACTGGCTGGCTGGATTGGGCCTGCAGGCTGCCAGTTGAATAGCCCTGCTTTAGTACATCAAATTCAGTTAGCACTATTTCTAAGTTACAGGAAATGTAACGTAATAGAGTATAATTTGTGATTCATAAGTGTTTTCATACTTACAGACAGGAGTTGCTGAGGGAGGGTTACAGATTGATGGAAATAAAGAAGCTTCTCAGATGCTACGGTATCCGAAGCTTAGCCCTTTCTAACACCCGTGATATCATGGTAAGTTTGTCTTCAACTTTAAATGTCCTATATTGTGTTTTATATTCAACAGCTGACTATTCCGTACTTCTTTAAAGATGTAAAGTTTTTGACCACAGATCTTTGTATCATCCTCTGTTCCTGCAAGTACCTGATGTTTTACTGTTGCTTGCTTTGCTTAGATGCTTGTGAGGCACATTCTAAAACAGGACATGCCTACCTCTCTCGAGGACTCACTGAAGTTAATTGAGGCCTACAAACTAAACCCAGCAGAGATCCACCATCTTCACTGCATCCATCTTATACAGCATAATAAGGTGATACTCCCAGAGAATCTGAGAGAGTATTTATTATTAGTAGAGCAGTAGTGCATGGCAGTATAGGTAAAAATATTATTGACCCTCACATCTCTATTTAGAAGCAGAAGTCCTCACAAATGGATAGATAGATATATATATATATATATATATATATATATATATAACTGTTGAGAAAGTAAAAACATTTCAAGTGTGTTGTGGCATTTGTATGTTGTATTTACAGAGGGAGAAGTGTATTGGACTGCTGAAGAATCTGCCCCATTCTGAGGCAGAATTTGTGATTGAGCGAATGGCCTGTTGGGCAAGACTTGAACTTAAAGACAAGCGACACATTTCTGAAGAGGTTAGAGAAAGTGAAAAGAAATTGTGATGTGGTTAACCTCACAAGCCTTTAAAATTATAGAAATTGTATTCTCCACATTAAAATTCTCATTTTGATTTGAATTGGTATAATAAGAAAAAAGCTGTTATAGTTAATGTTGGCCATTATCCTTTCTTCCATTTATCAAACATTTTCTGAATTGAATGTCTTTTCTTTCAATAGCAGAAGAAATTACAAATGCTAATATCGCAGATTATGGTTGAAGCTTTGAAGTACCTGCAGAGCATTCAGACAGGTGAGTACACAAATTTGTAAAGTACAGTATTAATTCTCATATGGAGGAGATTCTAAAATGCTAACTTTTTTATACTCTCATCTTCTTGGTGTCCATTCGGTTTTATGCTGCAAACTATGCTGTTCATACACTGTGTCCTCCTTCGCACATAGAATCCTCTCCAGTCAGACTACAATTCTAATCATGATTTTTTGTTTACAGATGGCTCACAATTTGCATCGTTTTCATCCTTACCTTATTTGATTAAATTTCTCACTTCAACTTCTTTGCCTTTGTACCAAAAAATAAATTTTCAAATGGCTTTACGTGGATAAAATTATCAAAATTATTGAAAACATAATCACTTCTAGCTAGGGTTGCAAAGGGGTGGAAAATTTCCGGTAAATTTCCGGAAACTTTCCAAAAATCCCTGGAAAATTCCAAAAAATCCTGGAAAGTTTCCAAAATTCCTGGAAAGTTTCTGAAATTTACTGGAAATTTTCCAAATTTTGCAACCCTACTTCTAGCAACAGGTGCATAAGGGCTAGCTAGCATGTTAGCTTAGCATAGTAATAAAAAGTGGTTACATATGTAACACTGGTTCCCTGAGTAGAGCTCAAGACTGTGTCTGTGGCTTATGCTGTGGGAACACTTTCTCCCCAGGTGTGAGAAGAGTCTGAAGCCTATAAAAAAAACCATGCAATTCATTTGTTGATGGTGCAAGCACTGCCTCATGAGGCATCATGTCATCTGCTCCTCTTAAGGATCCACCCGTGCCATCGATCTTCAAATTTCAATGAAATAAGCTGTAGCAGAAACAGAAAATTGCTATTACGCAAGATGAGATCAAAGCTCTTTCATTTTTAAATTATCACAGTGCCTGCATTTGGCATGAACCTATTTAAGGGAACAACAGAAAAGGAGTCAATGTGTGAGATTAAAAATCATGTTTTTGCTCCAATCTCAATGTAAAACATTAGTCTAGCACTTGCAATAGCCTCCTGTAATCTGATTGTGGCTTCTTATCATAGAACAAAGCAGAAGTAATTGAGAAAAGAAAAGAAAAGAAAAGAAAAGATGACCTGCAAGACATTTTGCTGCAGAAAACAGAATTGTATGAAAACAATTCAACAAAGGCATTAGTACACTATTAGAGAAAGTTTATTCATACACATTTGAGTAATTCTAAGAGTGTAAAGTTGAATAATGGAAAAAAATAAAAATAAAAAATCAAATTGGTTCTTAAACATTCATGTTCAAAATCATTCAACTCCCGAAAGTCAAAATTGGTGCAGAGCATTTTATTGTTTAAAACCACCAATAAACACTGCTTGGGGGTGCTTAGCTTCTGTTACCTCTCTACTGCAGTCTTGGCCCATTCCTTAACTGAAAAAGCTTTCAATTCACTGGTAATCTTTGGCTTTCACATTGCCACTGCTTTCTTCAAATTCAACAAAATATTTTCAATGAGAATTAAATCTGGAGACTTAACAGGCCACTCAAGAACATTTTACGTCCGATCCCTGAACCAAGCATAAGCATATTTGGATGTATACTTTGGGATGAGTGTCCTGCAAGAAAGTCCACTGATCATCATCTTCAGTCTTTGCACCAAAGGCATCACAATTCTTGCCAAAATGGCCTGATATTTCAAAGAATCCACGATGTCCTTCATACATTCATGATTTCCACTTCCTGCAACAGTAAAACACCCCCATAACAAGACTGGTCCACCTCCATGTTTGACCATGGAGATGGTGTTGTTCTGCTCATTAGCTTTGCCTTTTTTGGACTAGACATTCCACTGATTCATGGGTCCAAAAAGTTCTAGTTTGGTCACATCACTCCATAAAACATTTTTCCAGAACTCCACGGGTCTATCCAAATAAATTTTAGCATGTTCAAGTCAGCGTTTTATGTTCTTCTTGGTCAAGAGTGCCATTCAGCAAGATGCCCCAACATGAAGGCCATACTTGCCTTGTGTTCTTCTTATACTCTGCATTGAAATGTTTTTCCTCCTTCCATCGAGTCATCTTTGAAGTCTTTGAAAGTACATTTGCAGGTTTTTCCTCAGTTGCTGTGATCAAACATTTTATGTTATGGTGCTTTTTCTTCTAGTAGAACACATTTTAAGCTAAGGAATAAGGCTACCAGCTGTGTCTCTAGGAATTTTTAATGACATGGAAATCTTCATGTAGCCTTAGACTTTGTAAAGTAATAAAACTATTTCTTCTCTATAGAAAAGCTTGTGTTTGTAAAGTCCTGCAGTCTCTGGTTTTGATCTCAAGACATCGATCAGGTGCTATATTTCAAAGCATTTGTCCGTTTTTTTGTACTTAAAACGCTATTGTGAGTAGAATTAATTTTTTACGCATCTCATCCAGTGCCTCCGTTGCTAATTTCAGAATGCCATTTTAAACCTAGTAACGGAGGCTTACGCCATTGATTGCAGACTGCAGTTAATAACTTAGTTATTATTAGAGAGAGAGCTTAAAAAGCTTAAATGAGATATTTGAAAAAGCACTGATAAAAAAATAGAGAACACTTTCAGGTACCTCCTAGTTATTGGTGTTAATCTAGCACCTGATGCTAATTTCCTTAATATGAAAAACTCTATTTAACAGGCAGTCTAATTTTCCAGTTTTCGCTGATTTTGCAAGATGGTGAGCCATTCTAAAGTGACTGAAACCCTCTGACAGCAGGTTGTCCAGATGAAGGCCAATAGCAGCCATGGCAAGAGAAGATGATCGTTCCAAACATGTGATTTCTAGAATATTGCATCTTTACCACTAACTCATTCAAGTTCCCCAAAAAGTCTGGTCATCCACGAAAGACAAATGCATGAAAGGACAGGTGAACAAGTTAAGGATCTGTCTTGGCATACAGTGTCTCGACGTTAAAGAGAATTTGGACTGAAAGCCCACTCCCTCTCATCAGCAGAAATTATCAGAAGGCTAAACTAACCTGTGCTGAGCAGCATGTTGTGTGGACAGAGGTGAACTGTGTCACAAATTTAGCTTAAAAGGGAATTGTATATAAATAATTACAATTAATTATGATTAATTACAATTATTTATATCGGCTGACAGTAATAACTGTCGCAGCATTAAATTGCCATCAACTAATCTGTTCGTCCAGCGAACATTAAGTTCATATCAACTCTAAGAAAGGATATTTTCTTGGCCACAGAAAATACTTTTCTAAGTATTAATGCATTAGAGCATGTAGTAAGGATCAAAATCGTAAAGGGACATTAATATGCAAGCAGAATCAGAAACTCATGTAATTTGTGCACACAACTTTTATTAACTAAACACTTACGCAAACTAGTCTAACAAACAAACAAACAAACATACAATCATTCATACATGGGGAAAGGGCTAATGAGAGTTGATGGATGAAACCATCAGGAAAACCAGAGAATGCAGTTATGGAGAAAGTCATTTAACCACCTGCGCCGTTTATAACGGGGTCTATAACTTGTACTAATAACCTCTGTTTCGTTTAGTTAAATGTACAATACTTGCACTGCCTTTGGTCGGGTCGAGTGTCCGGAATGCAGTCTCAGATGAAAGTCTTAATGGTTTTAAAGTTTTGGACTCCCGATCACGTTCTTCCAGGTTGAAGAGTGATGAATTCCAAAGATGTTCTGAGGTAGAAATGTTCTTCCAAGTAGTGAGTGGAAAAGAGCTAAGAAAGAGATCTGCTGAGGTCCAAGGAGCTTTGGTTGAATGGAAAGACAAAGCCATAAGGCCTGGCGCAAAACTTAAGGTGTTCAGAAGAGTTTTAGCTCACATCTTCATCCTCTTGGGATCTAACAGAACCGCAGACTACCAGGGCGTGACTTAATGTGAGAGCTTTATCTGCTGTAGAGGTCACACCTCTGGGGTGTCAAAGAGCCAATTGGAGTCCTGAACTTTTGGAGTGAAAATTTTACGACTCTTTGTCTCTGAGCATGGTAATTTGCATGGGGTTAATGCACAAACTACTTAAGATTCTTAGGACACTAATATGTTGCATAGGTATCAACATGTAATATTCACTCTCAATTAGATCATCCGAAGACGAATTGATAGAGACTAAGCATGATACAACTAAAGTGATATTAACAAGTGATCTATCGTAAGCATGCATAAAAACAGTATACAACACACAAAAACATATACAAGAACAGTAATATACACAGCGACCTAAAGATATGTGTGTTCATTCAAAGAAGGGTTTTCTATGAATTAATTAGAGAAGAGTCCATTTTTATGGTCTTTTTCCTAAGGGGAAAGGAAGTGAGTTGCTCTGCCCGCATTCCTTTGATCAGTAAAAGAAGTGTTATCAGATGGGTTGCCATGGAACCAGAGGCCTGTTCTGCCTTTTTAGGTGTTAGATGCATTTCGGGGAAGGGTCCACAGACCCTCATAGTTGTCCCTCTGGTTAGGTGAGGGGGATAAGAGATTATTTGGTAAATAACATAGTTGTGTGTCTGATTGGTCAAAAATGCTACAACTGGTTCAAAGCCCAGAGTCCTGATCTAACCCCGATTGAAAATCACTGGAAAAACCTTGGTGACAAAGTTATGGCTAAGAAACCCACTACAGTAACTGAACTCTGGAAGAGACTGGAAGAAAAGTGGACCAAGATCACACCAGAGCAGTTTGAGGGACTAGTGATATACTGATGTGCTGAAGTCATTCAAAGCAAGGGCCTGTACACTTCCTACTAATTTTTGACTGCTGTAACCTTCAGAAATTTTAGTTGTAATCTTTCTTCTACAATAATTGCTTTTCTCTGTTTTAATCACTGTGTTTTCCACAAAATGAAGGGTTTTTGTTGAAGTGCCTTGGCTGTTTTGTGAAACACTATTCTACTAGCGTGGTATAGCCAAAATTCCTTCAAATTTTGAACAATGAAGATTTTCTCATTTTGATCACCACTGTATGTACTTTTTTATTAGCTAAGTTGATTATCCTCAAGTTAAAGTTTCCTGTCCTTCTTGTAGATGATGCCTTCAAGAAAACTGAATGTGAGAACAATCTGAAGATGTTCACAGCCATTGCTCATCTACAGGTCTCAATTTATTCATAAATGGATTTTGAGCCATTTAATGCCACATTGTAAACACATCTAAAAATTCAGCAACAAATGGGTGTTTGTTATAAAATATTATAAAATGTTTCTTACATTAGGAAGACTTTGACATCTTCTTGACACCAGAGGAATATGATGATCCAGTAGTGAGACATAAGTTCAACCAACAGCTCATCACTGCATATGAGAATGCACAAGCATGGCGGCGCTCAGGAAAACAACACCCTGACAAGCTTTCAAGCAGTCAATTGAATGGCAATGCTGCAGTAGCCAATGATCCAGATGGTAAAACGAAGACACTCTCTACTGAAGCTGGGCTACATCGACTGGCCAGACAGCTGCAGAAGACAGAGCAGGAGCTTTGGGCAGACCTGGCTCTGAGAGCTCTGGATGCTGGAGATGTGGAGAAAGCTTTACAGATCCTCAGGTAGGGGGGGGGGGGAAGAAGGGAGTGAAGGGTGAGATCTAAAAGTACTATGAAAAAGCAAACTCTCAACTTAAGACACAGAGATATAGTTCTGCACATATTTACATACCCCTTGCAGCATATGCAAGACGTTAATCATTTTAACAAAATAAGATCATTTTTTTACTTTTTGAATTGGATGATAAATCGTAAATTGTTTATATTTTTGATTGTGGCAGTCATGATTTTTATTGTGTTGTCGTGATACCAACATTTTGACTTCAATGATACCTGACTAAAATATCTTGAAATAATTTTCTTATTCATGCATGTTTTTTATTCATTCTTAAATCGGCAATAACTTTAAGCAGTCCTGTGCTGCACGGGTTTGGCGCAGCCAGTGCTCATGCAGGGAGCTGAAGCAGAGCGCTGCACACACACTGCCCTGCTATCGCATGTTGACACAACTCAGGAAATATGTTTTGTATGACTTTGTTATTAAAGCAATGTCATACTTAAAGTATCAGTACTAGTAAAATGAGAAATCATACCGTTTTTAGAAGCAGGGTATCACGATACTTTTTTTAGTACCGGTATATCATGCAGCTCTGGATTAATAACAGTTGTTATTATGATAAATTTTCCTTGCAGTCCAAGTCAGAGTTAGGACAATAATAAGAATAGGATTCTCTGTTTTTCTCTGCATTTCTCCTCTTCTCTAGCTTGGTTTCTTATCTAGTTAAACCCTTTTTTTACCCTTCTGTAAGTTGCTTTGGATAAAAACATCTGCACAACCCTCCTTTGGTTCCAAACCAATTAGACTTTTGTTCATCTTTGAAACAAAAATACATTTTAATATTCTTGAAACATTTTTTTGTATATTCATTTAAAGTCTACCAAACTGACGTATTCAGTCTTCAAAAAAAAGTCCATAGAAAATTATAAGTTTTTTTAAAGAGGCACAACTGCTTATATGCACACATAAATGATCAGCACATTCATAGAGCGCATTAAGTTTGACCGGGCTTGTTTGACACGTGAGAACAAACCTTGTTGGTTCCTGCTCGAAAAGCAAGCACATTTGACCAAATGGACAAAAATTGGTGAAAGAAAATTTAAATCTTCATTTGTGTTCTGAAGATGAAATGTCTCATGATTTTGGAATAACGTGGTTGAGTAAATGACAGCTCTTTCAATTTTGTGCGAACTATCCTTTTTAACTTTTAATGTCTTTTCTCATATCTTCCATTTCACCTCACACAGTGAGTTATACAAGCACCACTCGAACTGCAGCACAGGACAAGTTCTGTTCAGCACTGCCCAGCGCATCTCTCAGATGCTGGAGGAAAATGTCCCCATGGTTTTGCCTGAAAAGGTTAACCTCCCTGCTGTCATCCATGGGCTGGCCTGTCAAGCTATTACAGTCTGCCACAGTGGTACTGTAACACTTCCACATTTCATATTCTCTTAAAGTGATTTTTTTTTTTTTTTTTTTTTTTTCCAGTTTTATCATTTATGGATCACACATTTGTCCTTTACACTATCTTCAGGACATGTATTTTTCCTTTCACAGACCTTCTGCTGGACTGTTTGGAGCTATGTAAAAGCACCAGAAGTGCTGCAGATGTGTACAGACAATGTCAGATTGAAGATTTTGGATTTTTTGCTAAGGTTAGCTGGCTAAACATTGTGTATGTGAACACTCGCATGCCGGATCGACTCTCCAATTATATTCAACCAAGGCTAGAGCTTGGCATTATGGACAAAAAAAACCCAAAAACAAAACACATCTCTGAATCTTTAGGCTGAATAGCGATTATACAATATTTATCTCAGTATTTTCTACAGTTTTCTATTTGGATTAAAAAAAGTGAATGCAACCACAGATTGCGGTGTATATTAGCCTATGTGCAAAAAAAAAAGGGTTAAAATCACATTAAATTCTTACATAATATCATTATAATCTAATGCATTTTAAAGCATAAGTTGAAATCACTGAATTAAAAATGAAAATTTTTTAGAGTGCAGACTAAATATTAAATTGTAAGAGGAACACATTCACTCATCTGAGCACATTTATTATTTGATAAAATGTATATTTAGTTATAATTATTGTAAACTGTAGATTTAGCTCAAAGGGTTATAATAATAAAAAAAATAGAGAATTTTGACAATCTATGTTTTACATTTAACAAAAATTACGTTACGTTAACAAAAATAGTAATACTTCTACATAGTTATCTTTCCAGGAACTCAGGCTCACTTTACATAATACAAAAATAAATACATAAATAAATACATAATCCAAGCATACAGGGGTTAAAGCAAAAAAAAAACAAAAACCTTTTGACTGAAAATTTTTCTTCGGCCAAACCCCATTCCACAGCCATACCTGTCACATACCCAGTTTAAGAGCAGTTTTTTTTTCTTCTTGTAATTAGGAGCGCTTGTCCTAATTTAAAAAAAAAATTTAGGAGCACCTTCTAATCCATAATAAAAAATTCTGATCAAAAATTAGCCTTTCTAATACGCGGTGACATTTGACTCAAAGTGATTTACAGAGACATTTTCTTTTTACCTTTGTTAATGCATTTTTCAAATTTTATTAAATGTATGCAGTGTTTCCTCTAGGATTTTTTCCAGCTGTGGTGGCAGGACTATTTCCCATGGACCACACCCTCTCCCCACCCAAGAATCACGTGCACTCAGAGTTGAATTTATTTTAACTAAAAAAGACAAGTAAATAGTAAATAATAAAATAAGAACAAATAAATTAATGACAATCAATAGCACAAACAAAAACAATAACAAGATACAAATTAAATTAACAGTACTTAATTTTTTTCAGTTAGGTCTAACTATAATCTATTCAACTGTAAAATAACACTGGATAGTCTTCACTGTATATTGAAAGACAGCAGCAGGTTTATTTAGGGTGCTGTCTCTTTATGACCTCATGCACAGATCTAATATACTGTTACACCGGGCTCTATGCTTACTTTTCTTTTTAGGAGCGCTTGTCCTCCTAATTTAAAAAATATAGGAGCACCTTCTGATCAGTAATCAAATTCTGATCAAAAATTAGCCTTCCTAATACGAGGTGACATTTGACTCCTTAAAGTGATTAACAGGGGCTTTTTACCTTTCTAACTTCTTTTTACCTTTGTAATGGCATTTTTCTCATTTTATTAAAAGTATGTCATCTGTCAAATTCAAAGATTTATGTTTATAAGCTTTTTAAAATTTCTATTTAAAACAATATAATAAGTAGAATAAGACAAACAAGTTACCAACCATATGAAGTTAGTAGGCTATTAATAAAAAAAAAAAAATTGTACTACAGAGGTGACACAAAATTGTTATTAATAGCCACAATCCCGTGCCGAAATTCAAGTTCTGCTCTGTTCTCTACTAATAACTCGACTGTGAATGATGCGAGCAGCGTTACTGTGTTGTCAGTGAGAAGCTGCAGCCTTGGCGGGATGATTTTTGGTGTGCCGGCAGAACAACAACACGCTACATGTTTCTTTTCCCCTCATTTTTTCCAACTGACGGAAATCCGTCATAGTGACGGAACACTTTAATCCCTGAAACAATACAAAGGCAAAAACAAAACAAAGACGAGGGAAACAAAAGTGTTAAAATATATAATAAAAAAAGAGTGTAAATAAGTGAGATTTGAATTGTGTTTGGAATATCTGGATAGATGAGATGTCACCTGAGATGTTGAGGAAGATTATTCCAAAGCTTAGGAGCAATGACAATAAAAAGGATCTGCTGTCCATCGATAACAATCTAAACCTTAAACTTTTATATTACTTTTGAAATGCAACTGAATGAATATTTAATAATTATACAAACATTTTTACAGTACTAAAATTACAATCCTTATGTCTTAAAGGGATAGTTCACCCAAAAATGAAAATTCTGTCATCTCACCTTCATGTCGTTCCAAACTGGCAAGACATTTGTTCATCTTCGGAACACAAAATAAGATATTAACCACTGATGTCACATGGACCATTTTAACGATGTTCTTACTACCTTTCTGGACCTTGATCGTAGTAACCTTGCTGCCTATGGAGGGTCAGAGAGCTCTTCAATTTCATCAAAAATGTCTTAATTTGTGTTCCGAAGATCTTATAAAGGTCTTATGGGTTTGGAACGACATGAGGGTGAGTAATTAATGATATAATATTCATTTTTGGATGAACTAACCCTTTAATTTCTTTACCTACAAGTGTTAAACTCAAGCTTTATTTTGGTGGAAAACTGCAGGGGGACACTTATCTCTTTCCCTGCCCAACATATTTTCTGTTATTAATGAGACAACGCTTCCCTGCCAAACACAGAATTTCCCAGGTTGCCGTGTTTTCACTGTTATACGCTGGGGGCGCTATTACATGTCTCCTGAATGAGTCTAGAAAGTGTCGATCAAAAACACAGACCAGGAAGACGCAGAAACGAGCAATCTCATATGTAAGCATATGCATATGAAAAATAATGCGATCATCAACACTAACCGCATATAAATGAAAACTACCTAATGTTACAGAGTGAAATGTCAATCCAGAAAATGGTAAAGGCCTGTGCAAGGAGTACTGATGGAAGCCATCTACTGCATCTTTGCTTTGATAATATTACTGAATATGATCCAGATGTAGTATTTGATGATAAAGTGATTTTCTCAGCTTTTTGCTCAATGTTGCTTTTTTTATGAAACCTATCTACGTTCAAGTGTTGATTTAAAAAAAAAAAAACAACAACAAAAAAAAAACTCGCATGCCTAAAGCTAGAATAAAACAAATTTTTTGTTTGTTTGAAAGTAGAGGGTCTGATTTTTATTATAATGTTCAGATATTCATACAACAAAATATCCTGCAGGCCATGAAATTTTAGTGAAAATCAGCAAAACCACTGGCGGTGGCTGGCAACTTTTTTCAAAAACGGCTGGTGGGGAAAGAGTTAAGCTTGTGTTTAGTTGACAGTTTATAAGGAATATTTATCTGAATAACCCATCAATCAGTAATTTAACCCTCATGTTTTTTGTTAAACAATTGTTTATTTTTAGGAGTCTGCATTGAGTGGCGAAGAAGATGCATACATTGAATCACATTTTCATGATGTCTTTAATGAGGACTGCATTGTGCTGGATCCAGTCTCAGTGCTACCACTCCAGTATAAAGTCACCAGAAATTTGTTACCACTGTCAGGTAAGAGTATACTGTTACTGCTGGAATGTATGGAAGCTAGTGCTTTGATCAGTTTTAATATGGACAGTATTGCTGGCAGCTTTACAGTGATAATCAGGGAAAATGGTAAATGCTACATTTTTCAGGAAACAATCATTTGAGTTACAGTTTCCACTTCGATTTCAAGTCATTAAGCTCATTCAATTATTCAGTGAACTTATTAGATGCTTTCCAATATTGCTAAATCAAAACAATTTACTAAATATGGATTGTCTTTTAAGTCTCCACTGAACAAGCCAAAGGGCATCAGTGGCAAGGAACAATAACTCCAGTGAGTGAGAAAAAAAAAAAAAAAAAAAAAAACCTCAGGCAGGGAACCAAGCTCAGTTGACAGGGCCAGTACTCCTCTGTTCTAACAGTAAGAACACAGCAGGATTAATGATTCCAAGCTCCAGCACAGGTCAGTGTTTATGTAGATTTATGGTTTTCAAAATTTAAAGCGGCTCTTTCTGATTGAAGACTGGCTTGGGCCAAAACAGACTTGGGCAGAATTCATCAACTGGACAGAATTTTGAGACCACAGATTAATCCTTATTAGGGCTACTAATGTAATTCAGTCCAGAACAGTGAGTAATTTTCTCCCTTTTTTCTTTTGTTGTTTGATTTAACATTAATGTTACAGATAGCAGCAACTAAATTAGGATGCTGTCCCTTTAAGACTGAAAGCATCAATCCAATATTCTGATACACATCCGATATAACTTTTTATCTTCACTTAAGACATAATCAAGTGTGTTTTTGTGAATGCACACCAAAACAGGCAATTTGACGTATTTCTCTGTTCAAGTGTGATAAGACATGAAAGCGAACTGAATTCAGTAGTCGTATCAGAGATGGTCTTATTACCTTCCAGTGGTTTTGGTCGTATGCTTTTGGTGCAAAAATTGTTTATGCAAAACAGTTTGGGTGTGTTTGCACAGAACACCACAGTTCTTTTTTGCATCGTACCCGTTGTTGAATAGGTCATTCCAGGATCTCACACAAGTTTTTAATACGAGGGGAAGATCCTCCAACATGTTATCTCTGCCGAATCCTTTTATCCATTAACCATGTTTTGGAGTTTTTAGCAAAAATAAATTGTAAAAACTTGATATAATTCAGCCATAATTTTTCTCGCCATGAAAATAGCCAAAAACAAACAAACACTTTCACAAAAACAAACACTTTCACGTTGTCATGTTTCTTCAGAATGTATCCATTCATCTGCTGTTCTCATAGTCCCACACATTGACATTTTTAAAAGTTTTGAGACATGCAGGAAGCGTATGCTAGCTAACTTATGTCTTGCTGGATAGATCAGTATGTTACAGTTCAAATGTGCACATCTCCCCTTTCTACCACGCAGGAGAATCGTTCTCACTGGATCTCTTTCCAGACTGTCCCTCCCTAACATTAGCTGTTTCCCTCCGCCTATTTTTGTGCGCATTTTGGAATATCACATAAAAAAAGCTGGATGGAAATGCCAAGATGCACATGAATTCTAAAAATGCACATTAAAAAAAAATGTATGCGCACAATTGAGTCGGAGACACTTTTAACACTTTAAAACACTTTGTAAACACAACTTTGTCCTTTATTCCAGAATCGAAGCTTTATCCTTTTGACTGTTCCTGCCTGTCATACTGTGCTCTCAAAGTAGGTAAGAGTGTCTTCTTATTGCCTTGACTAGTATACAGTGAGACTGTTTATAGAGTACATTTCACTGTATGATTAACCCTAAGGTAAGATCCTAAGGAAAAGTTTGCTGTTTATCTGTCAGCAAAAGACTGTTGAAAGTCTTTTTATTGACATAAAAATGGGGATACATAGGTGCAGGTAACTTGGAGAAAGAGTCCATATTGTTTATTTATAAATGCTTCTGACATCGTAACCAAAAAAAGCTGGCTGAAAATTGGTGGGGTAGAGTGGGTAGACGATTATGCAAACAATATTTTTACATATCACCCAGCCCTAATACAGTGTTTGGCATAGTTTTGCAGTTCTGTGTTAAGCTGTTCACAGTGTGAGACTAATTCTCATAACAGCAGCTCTCATAAACTGCTGGCACTCTCTTCTGCCCTTGCTTGAGAGAGATTTACAAGGCGTCCGCGGATTCTCTCTTTCTTGCGGTCTGTCTTGGGTCCATCTCGCAAAGTCTCCCTCTTAAGCCCAAAGTATATCTCGCTAGCTTATGGGTACAGCTGAACGTGCAGCCGTATGCTCCATTTGAGGTGTACACCAACGCAGGTGGTTGACACATGCACTCTAGAAAGCTTCATCTTTGTCCAGTGTCTGCTCTGTTTTTCTCCAGAAGTTATGACCAATAAAAATGTCTTTGTACCCTTCTGAACTAAAGTTTTTGCTATCTTACAACCCCCTTACACAAATGCTTGTAAATGCAGGTGTGTGCTGTTGTTGCTTTGTCTCTTTAGTTTTGTTTTCTATTGTGAAACGGTGGCCCGGGCCAGTGTTGCCACCTTGTGGAAGAACTGATTAATGCAAAACCAAGTCAATGCGCATATGCGACCTGTGCGTACAAAGTACAGGTGGTTACAAAAAACGGATTGTGCACGTACTATTCTGGTGACGAAATTTCCATCACTCACACTGTTCGCTGACCCTTGAGTATGCATAACCAAAGTATACTTTGGGCTTTACTCAGACATACTGGGTCTCTCGCCTACTCTATCTTCCTTTTGTTCAGATTTACTCTCTCTTGTGAACAAACTGGGTCCACCTGGCTGTGTTTTCTCTTTCTTGTGCAGTTTAAATCATGATCCAAGTCTCTTACGCTAGGGGATAGCACCAACTCCAGCTCCTTCCCCATCAGAGATGTCACGTTCCAAATTACCAAAGTATCAGAAACCAGACTTCTCAGACTACTACTGTCTATTATTTTGTTGTTGAATGTTAGAATATAATGCAATACTGTTATAGTTCAGTCCTAAATTCTTCACTCTCGTGTTTTAATTATTTTTAGGGGCAATTCAACATCAACAACTTTTAAATGGTGATGACATTAGCTTCTGCTCTGTAGCTTGTGTTATTATCTGTTCATGTCTAGCAGCTTTAGGGGGCCAATGGGAAAGGAGCTTGTATTATACAATGTGGTGCTATTCAAGTTTAGGGTTTAAATGTGTACTGTGAAATTTCAGTAGTCCACTTTAGACATACTGATAACTAAGTAACTTTGCAACTCCACATCAACTTCACACCAACTCTCATTGGAGTATTAGTGGACTGTTAGGTTTGGGTTAGTAGAATAACTTGACATGTACTTGCAAAGTTACTTATAGTCAGTAGAATGTCTGTTGGGGGCCATCAAAATAAAGTGTTAGCAGATATTAAGCAGACAGTTAACTAATACTCTGATGTTGCAAAGTTACATTTAATAGAATGTCTAAAGTGGACTATCAAAACTGTTTGAAAAGCATTTTGTATTTTATTGGATTGTGAGAGGCAGGATGTTTTGTCTTTCTCTTATTATTATTATTTTTTTTTTTTGACTGATTTCTGGGGAAAAATGTTTCTGAGGCCTTAGTCATGAGATATCTGTCTGCTTTCACAGGCACTGATTGGGTTGGGCCTTTGCTCAATCCCTTGGCCTCTATGCTGCAAATGCTACAGGAGTGCAGTCAGCTAGAACTGTCTCTACGACTTCTGATGGAATCTTACGGCAGCATATTAATGCACTTTGTTTCTAACAACATGGATATTTCTCTAAGCATGCGGGTGAGAATCCTGTAAAATAGTTATGTTCAATATAATGCAAATAAGTGTTTTCGTTGATGGTGTGTTTATCTCATTTCCAGCTTCAGTCTAACCACCGCATGGCCAGAGATAAACAGACTCTTGACGGGATAGAGAAAACTGTTCTCTCGTCTGTCACTGTGGTTGTAGTCTCCTTGTTACAGAAGGTGTGCAAAGAGACTTAAGATGTGCATTTATCTTGATTTCTTTCCAAGGAGTGATTTATATCAGTGACTTCTTTAATGGAGTTGTATTACAGGTGCTCAACTGGAGAGTGGTCGACTCTGATTTGGCCATCGGGCTTTGTACCATTTTGCCTAAGGCAGTGGTTGTGGATATTCTGTGGAAGATGATCACCAGTGCCTGGCAAAATTATGAAAAGATTAAGGTCAGGCTAAAGTTTGATTTGTCACACGAGTTGTCATACAAGTTGTGCTTGCTTGGTGAAAATTTTAATCCTAAGTATAAAATCACCATAAAATCAAAATTAATCCTATTTGCCTTACTTTCTTTTCTTTCTTACTCTAATCTTACTCCATTTTTTAGGGTCTTCATTAAATGTCTGTAACATTAAAAAAAACATGAAATTCCTCAGTGATCGTGTAAAAGTTAAGTTGTTAGCCCTAATTGTAACCTTGTAATGTAAAAGGGCTCCCTATAGTTTTAAGCGTAAGCTGAGGTAGATTTTTATCACTAAGAAAATGTATACTATAACTGAATGTATTTAGAGAAAGAGCAACTTATTCAGTAAACCACTATTTAAAAAAAAAAAAAAAAAAAAAAGTTTAGTTTTTCCCCCGCTGTACCGAAATTTTATCGAACCATGACGTTAAAACTGAGGTACGTACTGAACCGTCATATTTGTGTACCGTTACACCCCTATTAGACAGACTTCTGTCCGTGGACAGAACTGTTAACGACGACGACGAACAAGAGGGAGAATGTGAGCACTGTGCGCAGGCGCTGACATTCAATGACTTGTATCGGGGGCAAAAAATAAATAAATGAATTAAAAAAAATAATCTGATCCGGACATCCGAAGTACTGCAGAAATATGTACTGATCAACAATAATGTAAGGCAATAATGACAATGATAGCAAATAATGATACATGTAAGGATTTCTTAAGGGTAACTCTAACTTCCAGATCAAAAAACCTTAGTGAGTGCTCTAGGAGAAGAGTAATCCTCCACACTCCAGTCAATTAGTCAACTAGTCATTCAATATTCAGGTTTTTTTTTTACCACTCAATTAATATAGCAGCAACATTTGCATGGCCAAGCACCTCTAACATTTTTCTTATTTATAATAATAATAAATATATTTGTCTTCTGTAGGTTGTTGCTATGGTGGGGGCCCATCTAAGTTTTTTGTATAAGGATGAAGAGGAGAGGGGGAAGTTTCTGTCTGTTATCACTGATGCAGAGTGGGGCATTCAGCTTAGCAAACTCGGGGTCAGTGCTGAACTTATGCATGAACTTATGAACTTATTTCTTTATTTAGCCCATGTGAGATAAAACCAAGTTATTTAATCTATTTTAAAACCATGCAATATGTCCAGAATTGTGTGTCCTTTGACATTTGTTTCCATTCAGGTTTCCATCCAGTCTGTGTTTAGGCAGTGCACAGAGACAAAGAGAAACTTGATTCCTACACTTGTGAAAAACAAAAACATTACTCCTGACATCATACTGCATTACTGCAGGCAAGTCAGCTATTCACTATTTTATTTCATTTATAACACATTCGGCAAGGTGGCTGTTTTTACATTTACATTTAATCATTTAGGAGAGTTTTTTTCTGTAATGTCCCTATATAAGTAGATGTAAATGATTATGAATAATTAGAGCATTTTTGAAACACAATAATTCATATTTTCAATGCAGAGTACAAATGCAATGTATAATACATTTGTTCATTTTGTTGTGTGCAGTGGTAAATTGCAGGTAGCATTTGACACTTTGACACTTAAGTCAAACTTTACCGCACCCACTTTTTAAACTTTTTTTTTTTTTAAAACTGGTGGAAACTGATTTGTGATGAAAGATCATGACACTTTTTATTTTTTTTATTTTTTTTTATTTATTTATTTATTTATTTATTTATTTATTTTTACCATTTTTAAACATTATAATGCACCCCAAAATTATTTGAACACTAAAACCATACTTTAAATGTAATGGTTTTAAACATAACTACCACTAAGATGTTAAAGATTAACAGGACTGATAATTCTAGCAATTTCTGAACATGATATTTGGTTCTGCCATGCAAATTTAGTTGCATGTCATGCTGCTTGTTTATCGATTCATTTTAATATAAGTACAAATGGAGATGCCATTCAGAAGATCACAAAGCAGCATCTGATGTAACTGTTGTCTCTTATATTTAAAAATAAATTGTTGACCTCCCCAATGAAGTCACCCAGACTGGGAAAAACCCTCTTTAAAAATGTCTGTTATCTTTCACATTCTGTGAATTACCACAGTGTATTTTCTCAGTAATGCTGAATGTATTATGCTGAGTGTAATACTCAAGGCTTTTTTTTTTTTTTGGGCTCTGCAGCACATTTGGATTGGACAGTGGTTCTGCAATCAATTTGTACATAACCACTCTACTACTGCAGGAGGATAGGTTGTATGAAACAGAGATTGAAGAAGGCGATGCTAAAGGTATCCTGCAGGGTGAAGAGTTACTGTTAGGAAAAGATGACATGCTCGAAAGTGCCCTACAAATTGTTCCTCGGCTTGGCTCTACCAAAGACCTTGTGATCAGTCTCAACACAGCCTTGACCAAGGTCTTGTATTGCATACTTCATCTCTGATTCTCTTTAAGCCTTGTCCTAATAATTTTTACTCTGGTTGTCCATGAGAAATATTTCATAAGATTTTATGGAACGTTTTATGGGATATAGGACACTGACACGATTGCATATATGACACTAAGTATTTGATAACTCAAATGTCATTTCTCTTGTATAGTAGATTATTCTAATGCCATACTCTTTGTTCTAACATGAATGTAATCTGTACAGCTAAATCCATACAACTATGAGTGGATCGAGAGAGTGCTCAGAACTATTCAGATGGCTGATGAGACCACAACCCTTCTGCCCCTTGGTCAGGTCAGTTACATACCAAGATGTGATTCATATTACCAAACAGTAGGGTTGGGTACCGACTGAATTGTGTCGGTACTACAGAGTACCAATTCACATTAAATCATTCGGTACCAAATTTCGGTACCTGAGAACGCATTTGGGCGCATAAGAGAGAGAGACAGCGAGAGAGAGACCCTGCGACATGATGTCACCCCTGCAACTCTTTAAAACACAGGGCAAACCGAAATGTTCTGAAGTGTGCTTACACTTCTAGGGTCATATGGTTTCCGCAAAAATGCGGACAGGAGTCCATTTATAAAAATGGAATTTACTCTATAGCACGGAATGCCACGGAATTCATCAATTTTTGCATGAATAAAAGAAGGTCTGTCACTTAATTCGAATCACGATATGAACTAGTGTATGTCAATATTAAAACGCAAAAAGATGGTTTAAATATGAATCCTGCATTAAAGGTGACCTATTATGCTCCTTTTTACAAGATGTAAAATAAGTCTCTGATGTCCCCAGAGTGTGTGTGTGAAGTTTTAGCTCAAAATACCCAACAGATAATTTTTTATAGCTTGTTAAAATTGCCACTTTTAGGGTGTGAGCCAAAACGCTCTGCTTTTGAGTGTGTTGCTTTAATGCAAATGAGCTGGTGCTCCTGGACAAGAGGGCGGAGCTTCAAGAGCTTGAGCTCCCGCATTAGCAGTGCTAGCCTTTGCAAATAAACATTCCACGATTAGTACAAGCCTGTTATCTTTACAGAAAACGTACTCCGTTTCAAAGTCAGTCATCTGGTTGGCATGTGTAATAGAATTTAGGTTTATAGATTGCAGACAGGAGCACAGCGATAAAATAACAACATAACTTTGATCTCATGGTTATGGCATGCTATTACAAACTTTATAAGTCCCTCGATTGTAGAGCTCTTCATCAGCGATCGACTCACGGCTAGCTTGTATGCCTTTTAACTACCACATTCTATTCACGATCATTCATGAAGACAGCACCAGTGAAAACACACAGAGACAATGGTAGCTTTAGCATCATTAGCCTTACAGAGTGCCAAGAAGCTCTTTCAGAAAGGCATTTTAGAAAACAAACGCGTGAAACTTACTTTGTCTGGAGCTGACGTTCGCGCACAAAGCTTTGGTATTGATCCCTACACGTATTGGGGACTTTACCGATTTTTTTTCAGGGACATTTCCTTAGACAATGAAACTTAACCACAGTGTCCTCAGCGGCTCAGATGAGGGGAGATTATGGCGACTCCTATGTTCGTTAGTGCATCCCAAAACCCAACACTTGAAAAGCCTCTTTGGCGCTGACATTGTATATCTCCAGCAGCTACAGTAATCATTAACGTTAATGGCGGAGGCGGACTGCTGCTTCTCACTCAGGGCTGTCTATGCTTATAGGGCCACATCACTGATGGGCGAGACTTTTTCCCCTCGGTGACGTGAACAGAGGGAGAATCTGAAACAGCTCGTTCTGAGAGACTGTTTATAATTTTTTTTAGATTATAAATAAATGAGTGGGTGGATTTTTACCATTATAGGCTGGAAGTTTTCACACACTGCAGCCACACAACTGTGTTCAAACACCTTATAAAAGTGATTTTTGCATAATAGGTCCCCTTTAATAACAAATAATAATTTCGTTAGCCTCGGTATGGCGGAGACGGGATTTTGTTTACTACACAAATACTGAAACACACGTGAACTCGCGGTGATTTTCGGCCTCTGATCTGTTGAACACATGAACTTATAGGCTGTGGGAGTCACTTCATGAGAATTTTACAGTTTCATTTGAGAAAACTATCATCGTATCATACTGTATACACACAAACTTCACGGCAGCCCGTCAAAATAAAAGTGCGGTTTAACATGTAACAGAAATATATTACTCTTGTATTGCTTTTGTACAGTATAATGTAGTCTTTATATATTCCACTTGCTGTCAAATTTAAATAAAACAAATGATAAAAATAATTATTACAACCACATTAACCACTTAATTGTAGAAAAAAATGCAATTATTATTATAACTTTTTAAAAGGAATATTCACACAATTTTTCTACCGTGTATTAATTTTAACAGTAAACCTCTGTTTGTTTGCCAAAAAAAAAGGGTTTGATTTTCATTTGATTAAAAATAAATAAATGTTTCATGCCTTCATTTGATTATCAGAAAAAAATAAAACACAAGATTTTCTTGAAGAAAAAAAAAAAAAATGTAGGGCCCTATTGTTGAAATTGTTGAAATTGAGAGTTATTTTTTCACTGAAATAAATGTTTTTGTTATTACACAGAGAGTAAAGTACTGAAAAAAGGTACCGTCGGGTACCGAATTTCAGGTCCTGATACCGGTACCGTACCGGTTAAAATGTGAACGGTACCCAACCCTACCAAACAGGATGAAAAAAAACAACAACAGATGGTTAAACAAGCCACGCAAACACAGAAATCGATAGACTTTTCCTACATATAGCTTGAATGACTGATACCTGTAGTGAACACTTTTGACTTTGGCTGGTGAGCACCCGCCAAACAATTCCCTAGTGCTCATTGGAGCTTTATGTATTTAAAATTTTGGAATTTTTTTTGCCTCAGGAATAAGTTTAATTGTAACATCTTCATAATTTATTATTTAGATGGTGGGATTACTCCAGCATTTAAAGTCTCATAGAAGAATCTCTCCCCCCACTGACCTGGAGAGCTCATACCTTTTGGAGAATGGTCTTGAACCCACTGCTCTAGCTAACACCCGCCTGCCATTTCATCTGTTCTTCCAGACCAACCACGCTTTCTGGAAAATTGTCTGTGTGTATCAGGGTGTCAGGATTTGTAGTCTTGTTTATTTCACCATACCCTTCCTGATTGGTCTTTTTGTGCTTTTAATTTATCCTAAATGACTCACATATTTTCTGTTTTAATGTGATGTTTTCTTTCTCTTTGTTTTTCTTAATGTGTGCCCACAGCTCCAGAACTTAGTGAGGACACTTTACCCACGCTACTCCTCATCTGTAAATTAATGAAGGTATCATACTTAAAGGAGAGGAGATCATTGTCTTTTTTTTATTATTCCTGCTTAGTTTCTGTTTTTGTAGGTAAAGTGACAGCACCAAACAGAGCACCGTTTGCATCTGTAGTACTAATAAAATTAGCTTTGAAGTGTACCTTTTTCAGAAATTTTCTAGAATTTCTCTGTGAAAGCCATTCTGTAAGACATTACGGTAAGTCTGTAAAGACAAAGTAGCAATACAATGTCACCTCTAATGTATTTGCCAAGAAGCTTTTTTTTTTTTTATTTCTTCTTAAACTCTACCCCAGTATCAGACTTCTTTAGGCTGTTATTAGGATTTTAGTTGGTGGGTTTTAAAAGCATTTACCAGATAAATTCACAAGACCAGTGTTATGTAAATATAACAAAAACTCATGCTAGGAACTAAACAAAATTGACACTTTTTACAGGTAAGATATTTACAGTCTATTTTTCTGTTTTGATTTTTACCCAGGTTAATCCTGATAAGCTGTATGTTTTAGCTGTGAACCATGTGTTCAAGAAGAGTCTCTTGCCTTTGCTAACGGATCAGTCAAAGAAAATCCAGAATCTTACTCCCAGTAAAGAATTGTCCAGTGTGACTCAGAGTATCTTTAAGCATGCACTGTGCATTCAGAATCTGGAACTTGCTGCAGCCACAGTCCATAAAATTGCCCAGGACCTTCCTGCAGGTAAGTCAAGTAGCATGACAGCACTCTTTCATTAGTCAAACATTATATATTTTGTAAATCTTTTGAAGGAATGCAGTAGCTTTGGGTGAGGAACAGACGAAAGTAAGTTGTTGTTATTCACTGAACGTGCCCTTCATTGCATTGTTACCTGATGATGCTGTAGTGGACTTGAGTGAAGGAATCATTGTAACAAAGTTTGTAGTTCGGGGAAGGAGGAGGTGGGAACTGGCAGACGTTTAACACAAATTTATTAACAAAATAAACAACAATGAAAGTAAAGCGGCAGTTTCTCGCGGACGACTGGCGCACCAACATAAAACAACAACATAAATAGTCCAGGCCTGGTCCTCTCTCGTCCTTCTCTGTCGTCACTCCTCCTTTTATCATTCCGGAGCTCCTCCGTGGGACTCGAGAACTGTGTGCGGCGCAGGTGTCACTCATTATAATTTACTCCACTGGCCTTGGTCCGCTCCCATGGCTTTCGGCCCCTCCCCACTCATCACAGTCATATTAAAAAAATACATATTTGTTTGTTTGTTTTGATTCCAGGTGCACAAAAGACAGATTTCTTAAAGTTCAGTTTGGAGCTCGTACACAAGTTACTGCAGTCTGATTCTCTGGAGGTATGTTGGCTTTTCAGAAGAATGTTAATATTATATTGTTTTAGGGACAGATAATATATGTGGTAATGTAAAACCATTTGTTGCTTTGTTGCTAAATAGATAAGCATGAATGGGCTTAGCCGTTAAATCATGCATCTTCAGTAACCCCTTGTGATCAGATTTTATTGAGGGTGTCTGATATTGTGACTCTACAATTTAACATTTGTGCACATTTTGAAGTATTCGTTTTTAATTATATAGTGCCTTTTCCAAGTTACACAATAGCACAATATGATGATTTAATTGACATTTAAATATGGGTCATGAGGAGGCATTATAATGACTAGGCAGCAAGGTTATTAACACTGAAGGAATAGATCACTGAGAAATGAAAATTTGCTGTAAATGTACTCTGTAAAAGGCCATCTGATTTTGTTTCTTCTTTGGAACAGTTTTTGGAGAAATTAAGCATTACACCACTTGCATTACTGCATAAGTGCGTATAGAAAACTCTCAGTGGAACATTGAGGGTTTAGTTCAAAAATGAAAATTGTAATCATTTACTCACCCTCAAGTAGTTCTAACCAATAAGACTTTTTTTCTTAATACAAATGAAGGAATTTTAATATGCTATCATCATTTTTTGTCATTCCGTTGAAAGTCTGGGTACTCAACATTTAAAGCTTCAAAAAGTACATTTGGACATTGTAAAAGTAATCCATATGAATGAAGCGGTTTAAGTCTTATGAAGAGACACAATCACTTTTTATGATGATTTAATTTAGGGTTTTATTCACATGAACAATGATCAACACACATACATATAACATGTTAAATATGGTAAATACAAGCTAAAAATTGTATGCTTGATGTTAATTTTGTTAATTTCATATGTGAATGTCTTTCACTATATGCAATTATGTGTAATTATATGTAAATGTGTTTATGGCAAAATTCTTAATACTAGTCAGAGTAGTAGTGCTATCAACTCGATCCTGATGAAGATTAACGTTTAATGTTGTTATATTTATTTAACATGGATAAAACATTCATTTATTTCTTTGTCTCCTGTCTGATATTAAATGACTGGAATAAGATCAACACACACCAAAGCAAATGTTTATCACTTGATGGAGAAACATATTTTTCTTTGCACCATATCAAATTCATTCATAAATGGAAACTCAACAGGTAGAAAGTATAATCAAATATAATGAAAAACACTGCTAATGAGAAGACTAGCCACTGTATTGCTGCAAGTTAGGAAAATATGTATTTAACATTCATAACATAGCATTTAACATTTCAGAAAATAATGCTATAAATATTTTGTTTTAATCAACTCATAGCCCTAAAATAGTATGTGTAAATGTGCGTTATGTAGGTGCACTAAACATTGTTGCAGCATACTGTTTCTCTTTCTTCTAGGGAACTGTTTAGTCCATGGACTAGTTGAAATTCACACAAAGCATGAAGTAGCTGGATCTTCTTTTCTGCTTACAGAGATAACGTAAACAAGGGAATGAATGACAGCATTTCCCAATTCCTACCTGACAGCTTAATATATAAATCAGTATTTTATATTGGCATACTGGCAATGATTTCATGAACAAGTCTGACATATGACCGTTTTGTAATTATGACCTTGCAGTGGCAGTAATGGGTATTTTGGTTGACTATACTGTTTGGACCTTTTACTAGGAAAATTTACAGACTCGAGGTGAACCACTCATCTCTAAACTGCAGCTACAGTATCAGCGCTCGGCCACAGAGAATGCTCTTATTTCATCTCAGCTCAGCTCTCCAGAGCTCCTCAAACTCACAGGACTTCCCGGTCGCCTCATAGTAGCTCTCTTTGAGCATAGCTCCGTGCTGGACCGTATGAAAAACCCTGCTGGCCTGACTTACCCTGGTAAGGACAAGTAGTATGGCATATACTGTATTTGTGGTATAAGAATAGCTGTATTTGCATATATTTGTGTTTTCTTCTTAATGTTGGTCTTATTATTGTCTTACATGTCTAAATCCTAGCCTAAAGTAATTACTAAATTATTTTTAAAAAAAAAACTTCTTTTTTTTTTTTTTTATTTTAGAAGTTGCAAAAAAATTGTTCATCAAAGAATCTTGGAAAAAAAAATGATTGAGCCATTTTTGAGCTCTAAATTGGCATGATTTGTTTGACACTGAAGACTGAGGTTTTTTTTTTTTTTTTTTTTGGTGAAGAATAGGTTATTAATGGTAGAGCGTTTACCCAAATACACTTTGATAAACCTGTTAGAATAATGAATGTTTTTAGAGCTGTAGGGATAGATTTTGTGAGAAAAATATCCTTTAGCAATGTGTATAAACCACATTTGTCCACTCAGATCTTTTTATTTGCTGCTGTTGTTTGTTTGTTTTGTTTCTTCTTTTTCCCCAACAAGATGCATGCAGTTTTTATTTATTTATTTTTTACTGCTAGAAAGTTAGTGTAGCTTTAAAATAGAAAACAGTTGTTTTAAATTGTAATAGTATTTCATAATATTAGTATTACTGAGACATATTTCAAAACATAAAATAATAACTTTTGAACAGTAGTGTGTGTGCATGTGTGTAGAGACATTTATATTTGGACTCAGCCCCCTTTTTCTGTAATTGGACAGACATTCACAGCGTGGCAAAAGATATTGCCTCCATCAATGGTGTCGATCTTTTAAAGATTCGGAACATTCTTCTGGAGAAGTGGTTGTGCCAAACAGGGCAGTCAAATGGCAAGGTATGTAAAATATGTCTCACACACACTACAAAGTCTTTTGGGTAACAAACATATTTTTTTTGATACAATAGATCTCCTTAATTGTTGTCCCTTGTTTACAAAGTAGAATAACATTCAAACTGGTTCACATTGTGAATACCATATCATGCCAAGAGTTTTACCTGTTTGGTATTAGATTGTTTTAATACTTTGATATGAGATCTTTTTTGTGTATGCTCACTAAGCTGCTGATTTTACTGTCTCACACTTCTTATTGTCACTGCATTAATGAATTTTTATTTTATTGATACATGTCTGATGATTTTTAATGAGAATTTTTGTTTGTCACCACATGAATTCTTATGGAGTGAAATTCAGTTGTGGAATGCAGTTGTCACCAGCTGCAGCTCATCTGACTTGACAAGCTGACAAGCCAGATATATAAATTGTAGGACAGTGGTAGTGGTGCTTATTTTTTGAACAAATAAATTAATAATATGCCTGTAAATAGTTTTTGTTAACTAACCCAGTTCCCCATGGTTCGCTCATGGTTACTTTGTTAATTGTGAGAATTAATAAGGCTTTTTTTTTTTTTCCTTTCCTGAATTTTTCCACAACTCGTAACATTCTAAATCTATATTCAAACACAGTAGGCTAAATACTACATTAATGTGATCATTCGGTAACACTTTACTTTAAAGTGGAAGTGAAGCAGTCCGTCAAGTTTTCATTATTTAGTAAAGTGATTTCCACATTAATTAAAAAATATATAACAAACATGATTAATGAAACCATTTTAAAGAAAAAAGGATGTTTTGTTATAGCTTTTAGAGCAAGGGTGCCGCCATCTTGCAGTACCACCACGTGTGACATCACGGGGTTGGTTCGCTCCGTTGGCCAGTAAAGTATAAGTATTTCTTTATTTTTTGAACACACGCTTGTTTAAGTGGAGGAAGACGAACTTGAAAGGACTGTTGAGCCCATAATGAGTGCAACTGCTCATGCATTTGAGCCAATACGGCGAGGGGGCCGAGCATTACTGCCGTTACGGGTGGAAGAAGTTGTGAATCTGCTTTGGTTTGGGGTGAAGAGCGGGTTGGAAAACAAATTGCGTTTACGTGGATACTCATCAAAACAGCCATTAACATAATATACTGTGCATTTGCGTAAACAGGCAAGAAAGCGGACTCAATTTGGTAATCGCACGAGCACTTTTTGCGTGCGTGCGTGTGTGTGCAGAAAAACAATCTGTCACAGTGCGCGAGTACCACATTGAAATATCTTTCGTGCTGACTCGCAATCTAAATGGCTTAAAACAGTTTAATGTTTAAACTGACAAGGCTTAAAACACGCGAGAATGATAAAGCAACACTAGCCCGATCATTCAGAGGTGATTAGTTATAACACTGCATTCTCCTAACAGCAGGTACATTCGCAGGTTTTACATACAAATACTGGTGATTGAGCCAGTGTAATGCAAATGTCTGAAAGGTCTGCCATAACAAGGTGCCACATGAACGATACTGTGTGAAGCATTGTTTGTTTACAACATGTTGCGCCTCACGCTATGAAAACAATGTTTGGGATATAACTTAATGACCAAAACTTTGTGAAATAGGCCTAGATAATGTGATATAGATATTTATGTTGACTCTTCATCCAAATTATGGTGAAAACCAAAATATTGATGTGTTAAAATAACATTTATGTGTTCAAAAAAATAAAGAAATGCCTATATTACTTAACTGGCCAACGGAGCTAACAAACCCCGTGACCTCACACGTGGCGGTACTGCAAGATGGTGGCACCCTTGCTCTAAAAGCTATAACAAAACATCCTTTTTTCTTTAAAATGGTTTCATTAATTGTGTTTGTTATATATTTTTAATTAAAGTGGAAATCACTTTACTAAATAATGCAAACTTGACTGGCTGCTTCACTTCCACTTTAAAGACCAATTCTCACTATTAACTAGTTGCTTTCTAGCATGCTGGCACATATTAATGCCTTATTCTGCATGACCATATTTTAGATCCCTTAATCCTACCCCATACCTACGCTTAAGAACTACCTTACAAACTTTTAATAAGCATCCAATCAGGAATTTATTGTGGGAAAACATTGTTAATAGTGAGTATGTGTTCCCTAATCTAAACTGTTACCGAGCATTCTAAGATAACATTTTATGTACCGGGATGTAGAGCCTACCAATCAACATTAGAGCACAACCATCAGGCTGAATTACACAAGGACACAGACCCAGGGCTCAACGCTAAGGATTTTTTCTACTGGCCGGGCCAGTGGTTCAAATTATTACTTAAAATTTGTATTATAATAATAATTACCTGCCACAAAAAAAAAAAAATAAAATAAAATAAACAAATAAAATAAAATAGTTGGTGTTATCATTGTTTTTGATCTGTTATCTTGTATTCTAATACATAAGCTTATATATACACCAAAATTTTAGATACCAATTAAATTTTACAATTCTTGATTTCAATTTCTTGATTACCATAGCAAAAACCACTAGCCTAACAAATATAAAGTTCAGACATTATTAAAGACAAGTGAACAGCTAGTAAATAAGAACAAGTGAACAAATCGTGAGTGGTAGCAGAATTAAATATATAGAAAAAAGATAGAAATTAAATTTTGCTTAGGTTTTTATGTTTGTAGGTGTTCAGTTACAGAAATTGAATAATCTCTTATAAGTTGCTCAGTGCTGCACCTTGATTTTTCATAGCTATTTGAAATTTGAGGCAACCACTGCATTTTAATCATGAATCAATCCAAAAAAAAAAAAAAGGTGCAATGTTTGATTTATATTAGACTGTCTGACTTTAGCTTTGTTTAAATTATGCTACATAAAACATTGCATGAAATAGAAACAGCAGATGGGCTGAATGAGATGCATATACACTCTCTGACAGCAGGTGCTTATGGAACAGTAATACAGTGTTTCCTTAGTTACCATTGTAAACACAGTAGCACTGTGCATATTAATACTTATTTAAATGTGTTATATGGAGGCAAATGAAGATACAACGCCATGTAAACTTTTCTGAAAACAGCCAGTTCCCCTCGGAAACACATTCATATAAAAATCAAAACTTAGGATTCCTGTATTTTGAGCATCATGAACAGTGATCTTGTTCTGCCTGCTATGGTTTTCTCCTCTTTGCATCCGTCCTCAGCATTTCTGGCCTTTGTTAATGGCCATTTACAGACTAATAGAGTGGTGGAATTATGACGTCACTTACCTGGAAGCGAGTTAGCATTTTAGCACTTCCAATTCCATCGTCCCAGTCTCAATGGGTTTTATGAATGGGAGTTTGATTAAATCCCCTAAAATAAGGTCTGTGGTTCACACAAGCTCAAGATACTTTCACATTTTATTCTACAACACAAAACACACCAGTTACACCCCACTCGAGATTTTTTTTAAACTGTTATGTTTCTTTAAAAAGACGGTTTCTAACAAGTTGCTAAATGGGACTACAGGCGCTGTCGGAGACATTAAATGTCATCACGCCAAACAGTTTTTCAATTTACAATATTTTTAATCGTAGTATAATTCATAGTACAATTAATTGTAGACCAATTAATAGTTTCCCACATTTTATATTGTTGTTCGACAATGTTTTTTTTTTTTTTTTTTATTGCTTTGCCGTGAAATGCAACACAAGTCTTCGGATGGAAGATGCTCATTTTATCGCTTTCCTACTGAAGATTCTGGGTTTGTACCCTAAAGTAAACTCATATGATTATTCCATGTAAACACCACATTTACCGGCTTAGTCACGGTAAAAGTGAAACTTTAATGATGCATAGTGCTTAAAGCCACGTTAAAATGTTTACGGCCACATGAAGCTGTTAGAAACCATGTAGATTGAGGATTTACTAGAAGCAAGGATAAAATAACATTTTGTGTACCCACCCTAACAAAATGATAGCTGAAATGTGGTACTTTATTCACTAAAATACAGCCCGAATTCCGGAAATGTTGGGACGTTTTTTAAAGTGAAAACTAAAAGACTTTCAATTCACATGAGCCAATATTCACAATAGAACATAGAGAACATAAATGTTTAAACGGATAAATTTTACACTCATCCACTAAATGAGCTCATTTCAAATTTGATGCCTGCTACAGGTCTCAAAAAAGCTGGCACGGGGGCAACAAAGGGCTGAAAAAGCAAGAAATTGTGAAAAAGATTCAGCTGGGAGAACATCTAGCAACTAATTAAGTTAATTGACATCAGGTCTGTAACATGATTAGCTATAAAAGGGATGTCTTAAAGAGGCAGAGTCTCTCAGAAGTAAATATGGGCAGAGGCTCTCCAATCTGTGAAAGAATGTGTAAAAACATTGTGGAATACTTTAAAAATAACGCTCATCGGCATCGCTCATCGGCATGATTCTGTCATTGACATTACTAAATGGGCCCAGGAATACTTCCAGAAACCACTGTTGGTAAACACAATCAGCCGTGCCATCTGCAGATGCCAACTAAAGATCTATCATGCAAAAAGGAAGCCATATGTGAACATGGTCCAGAAGCGCTGTCGTGTCCTGTGGGCCAAGGCTCATTTAAAATGGACTGTTTCAAAGTGGAAGAGTGTTCTATGGTCAGACGAGTCCAAATTTGACATTCTTGTTGGAAATCATGGACGCCGTGTCCTCTGGGCTAAAGAGGAGAGAGACTTTCCAGCGTGTTATCAAGGTTCAGTTCAAAAGCCAGCATCTCTTATGGTATGGGGGTGCATAAGTGCATACGGTATGGGCCGCTTGCATGTTTTGGAAGGCACTATGAATGCTGAAAGGTATATAAAGGTTTTAGAGCAACATATGCTCCCCTCCAGACGACGTCTATAGGGCCTTTCGCACCGCGGGAACCTTTTTCATAGTACCCGAACTAATTGTGGAACTACCCACTTTTTGGCGTGTTCGCACCGCAGGAACTAGGAATGGTTTTAGTTCCAGGAACTCTGTTTGGAGGAACTAAATTAGACCCTACTCTAAAGTAGGAGCTAATTTAGTTCCTCCAAACAGAGTTCCTGGAACTAAAACCATTCCTAGTTCCTGCGGTTCCTTCCGGCATTTTTAAAAAGCCATGTAAACATATTTACTCCACAAACATGGAAAACAGAGATAACGGCATTTACCTGTTGTCTGAAGTGTTGTGTTCTTTTGTCAGCTTCGATGATATGTAACACTGCAAGTTGTCATGAAGAATTTAGTCTCAGCCCAACTTATTGCTCTTGCAATCGCATATATTGTGCGTTGACATTCCATCTCCGTTATCATGAAACCCACGACCGACAACAAAAACAGCTCTGATCACAGCGTCCTCCACTCACAGGTTTTTGACGTTTGTTAATGCCACGCAAAAAGATCGTTGTCGGCCGCTTCAGAGTTCCTGCTGCTGGTGTGAACGCAACCAGGAAAACGGCCCGAGGGTGAAATTGGTTCTCTAGGAACTACCTTGCTGGCTAGTTCCAGAACTTAGTTCCTAGAACTACGTGGTGTGAAAGCCCCTTATTTCAGGGAAGGCCTTGTGTATTTCAGCAGGACAATGCAAAATCACATACTGCAGCTATTACAACAGCATGGCTTCATAATAGAAGTGTGATCGGGTGCTGAATTGGCCTGCCTGCAGTCCAGATCTTTCACCTATAGAGAACATTTGGCGAATCATTAAACGTAAAATACGTCAAAGACGACCACGAACTCTTCAGCAGCTGGAAACCTATATCAGGCAAGAATGGGATCAAATTCCAACACCAAAACTCCAGAAACTCATAACCTCGACGTCTTCAAACTGTTTTGAAGAGGAGATGCTACACCATGGTAACCATTCTCCCGTCCCAACTATTTTGAGACATGTAGCACGCATCAAATTTGAAATGAGCTCATTTTGTGCATAACATTTGTAAAATTTCTCAGTTTAAACATTTGTTATCTATGTTTGATTGTGAATAAAATATTGGCTCATGTGATTTGAAAGTCTTTTAGTTTTCATTTTATTCAAATTTAAAAAACGTCCCAACATTTCCGGAATTCGGGTTGTACGTTTAATCTTACAATATCCAAAAACTCACTCACTCTGCTGTTATTTAATAGATTAAATGCACTAGAATTTTATTGAACAGTATTTTGAGACATGTTTTTAATTAAAATATTCATATTAGTCAAGGATTTATTCACTTTTAATGCACCTTTTTTCAAAATGTACAGAAATACATGCTTTTATATGTGCTTTAGTTATGATTTTCATTTATTCACAATACTACGTATTACTAATGTCTCATTTCAGTTTTAGTTTGGCTTTAGTATTTTTATTTATTCCAGTTTATATGAAAATGTTCGTGTATCATTGATTAAAATTCATAAACAGTGTAAAACCTTTTCACTGAACGTTCAAAATATGTTTGGAAAAGTTGTCGGAAGCATGGTGGTTGTGACGTTGAAGGTGAACGACCGTGGTGATGTAGTTCGTTTATAGCCTAAGTTTAGCTTTTAAGTTCTGGCACTTTTATTTAGGCTTCAAAATTCATAAAAGTTGTATTATTTTGTGTAGATTATCTTGATGGACAAAACGTGTAAGTTTCATGAACTATGGTTGAACACGGAGCTTATGTTTTGCGATAATCCAAAAACCTATGGAAAAATCCTATTAGCTTTTTGTCGAGGGAACCAATGTGATGCTAACAGCCGATCAGCCTACAAAGTGACGTCATAGTTCCCGCACACTATTATAATAATAATGTAATATTTCCACACAAATGGCATTTGGGAAAATGATTGCAGTGCAGTTTGTGTGCAAGCACGGAACAGAAAGTCTAAAGTAAAACAAAAAATGGCCAGTCGGTGTATCTGTACTCCACTGTATAAATTTAATATAGATTTATCATTGTTAAAGCTACAAAGTTACTTGTCAAGATGGGTATTTTGATCATTTTGTTTGTATTTGCCCATTCAGGCCCTAGAAATATGCGGAAAGAAGCTGAATTCAGGGCTCGTGTGTGTCAGAGACGCGGCTGTCTGCGCGCATGCTGTTCACACAGCACAGCACGCGAGTACTGAATGGAGTTGTCTTTCGCACCCAAATGCTTTTAAATCACTGGAATTTTTAAATTTACAAGGCTTAAATACACATGTAAATGATAAACTTTTGTGATGACGCAGCAGTGGCCTGATCGGGCAAGTGACAAATCTGTCAAAGGTTCCGAGCGTCCTTCACGCTGGCCCCGGGCCATCGGGCACTCCTTATTGTCGAGCCCTATAGACCTCTACCAGACGTGTTCTGCGTGAGTTCAGTCATTTGAATGTTAAACTTTGGCTGCTAGCAGTTATTCATAGGTTAGTCATGTAGCCTACAGCCTTACCCAGAATCTGCCCCACCTAAATCACAATAATGTTATTTTTTGTATTGTAATTTCATTATAAAAGGGTTGCTGTTTGAGAATTAAAAAGATATTCTAACAGAAAACACTTTTTAAATGGCTGGTTCGGACTACAGCATGCTTCTTCCAGATATTGTGAAGTCACAGTGTCTCTCATTTAAATAATTCCTGCCCACAGAATATGCAAAAAAGGGGACGAGTCCTGGTTGAGCTGCACCAGGGACCATAGACTGTTTAAAAACAAAAAAAAAGAAAGAAACAAAAAAAAGGGTCCTGTTAAATTTGTGCTTTCAAAGGTTATGCACAATCCTTTTGTTTGTAAAAATTCTCAGTGTCTGAATCTGGCAAAATTGACATTTAATATTTACAGCTGAACAGATGAAAATTGCGGTTATGTTAGGGGCATGACACATTTTCTGGAACATGCTCTAAGTGGTTCACCAATCACAGCACATTGGGCCTGCTAACCAATCAGAGCACATATCTGCAACATAAGCAAGATATTTCCCATTGCATATCAATTATGTCTTGGTAGAAAAAATGTAAATTGGTAGTTTACCAAAAATTTAAAATTGTCGTTTACTTATTTAATTTTATGTACTTTTTTTTTTTTTTTTTTTTCGTGTGGAA
>JAFVLL020002011.1:0-7500 GCA_021397915.2 Tor tambroides
AAAGCAACCTCGGCGTCCGATCGCAGGCCTTCCGCTCCTTGAGTTCTCTCCAGCGCTGGAAAGCTGATCCGATATTTACACGGGCCCTACTTCTTGCCTTATCGTTCCGCAGTCGTTTTCTATCCACCATCTCTATCTTTCTGTCGCTCGGCTCGGCTGTTCACTGAACGCTCTTTCCTCCACATCACGAGTAGACACACCTCTTACTGCTGATTGGCTACACGTTTGTTTTGTTACTAGGCCCGACTCAGTTTTCTAAAACGTTTTTGAAAAATTGCATACCCTGCCTTTAATAAAAATACATTGTTTGTTCATGTTAGTTCACAGTGGATTAACTAATGTTAACAAACACAACTTGTGATTTTAATAATGCATTAGTAAATGCTGAAATTAACATTAACTAAGATTAGTAAATGCTGTAGAAGTATTGTTCATTCTTAGCTCATGTTAACTAATGTAGTTAACTAATGTTAACTAATAAACCTTATTGTAAAGTGTTAATATAATATAAAAATATATAATAATAATAAATAAAATTGTAATAAAATTTGAAGTACTAAAATTACTAAAACTTTACTGAAAAACAATTAATGCTATGTAGAAATATTTGGAAAAAACAAAAACTACTAAAATCACAAAACAAAAATATTTTACTAACAAAATATTACTAAAACTTAAAAAAATCAAATTAAAAGCTAACTCGAAATATGAATAAATACTATAATAGTATATAAATAACACTGATCTCACAAGGCAGAATTATAATGCTCAATATACTCAAAATGGCCAAATATTAGTCATTAGCAACAACAACAGCCTCATATTTTCTTCAGAAAATGTTCGAATCTGCCATTATTTGTTTTTGCAGCATTTTTCTGAAAGAGCTTGAAAACTATGAGCAGCTTCCAGAAGATGTGGGCCATTGTTTTGTCACATGGGTGAGATACAGATGAATCATTGTCTTTTTTCCTCAATTTTTCTTTGTTTGGAGAACATATTGTGATTTCAGTATGGACTAGTCATCATCATTTTACTCCGTATGAATATTTTTTTAAAAATGTGTGCTGAGAGGCTGTAAAAATTGGAAATTTGCCCACGCTGTATTTTGTTAATCATTATTTAAAGCTTGAAAGGTCCAAAATATAAATTCAGCTGTGAAGTATTAATGTTTAAGCAGTAGCTTCTGGTACTCTGGTTCTCTAGTGAGGTTGCCTACAACATAAATAGTGAATGTGTTTATTTTTTCATGTTCTGAAGGCTGATAAATTCCATATGTACGTCACCTACTGCAAAAACAAACCTGACTCCAGTCAGCTGATCCAGGGCCAGGCCGGAAGGTTCTTTGATGTGAGTCGGCTCTCTTTTTTTCTCCGTTCGTTTTGGAGGTTTGTATGGCATGGGGTTGAGGTGACAGGGATGAGTCAATAAGCAGACAGAGGGCGCCAGATAGCTGCTGTCATCTGTCATCTACCCTTACTACTCTATTCCAAATGAATAAATTCAATTTATATTATTTGTCAGAATTAATCTGAGAATGTTCTGAGTTTTTAAAAATATGAATACACTGATGTAAAAAACAGCTTACATAGGGTGGTTAGCTGGTGTCCAAGAAGGGTTAAACAGGTCTTTTCTGAGGGTTTTAAAGGGATTTTGGGTACTTCTTTTGGGGGCAGACCAGCTAAATACTAGTTTGGCCAGTAGGGGAGACCAGCTGGATCAGCTGCATAACATTTTAGGCCAGAAAAGGCTGGTTTAACCTGTTTTTGTTAGCATTTATGCACTAAAATATTGAGTAAAATGTTATTTTATGCTCTTTCTCACAGGAGATACAGCGGAGGCATGGACTGGCCAATTCAATCTCATCGTACCTGATCAAACCCGTTCAGAGAATCACCAAATACCAGCTTTTGCTGAAGGTGGAATCTCAGTGTTTTTGTTCAGTCTTTACCTGATGTGAATCAGTTTGCAGCACTAAATGAGTGTGTTTGTGTCTCTGTGTGTGTGTGCTGGTGGAAATGTGTTCGTGAACAGGAGTTGCTGACGTGTTGTGAGGAAGGGAAAGGAGAAATAAAGGAGGGTTTGGAGGTGATGCTCAGTGTGCCTAAACGTGCTAATGACGCCATGCACGTCAGCATGCTGGAGGGTGAGTGATAATTACGACAGCTGTGCTGAAAACGTAACTGTATGCAAAAGCATTTTAAGTTGCAAATCGTTTTCAAGCATTTTCTTATGACTGAGGACTGTCTTGAAAACAGATGATATTTATTTGTTCACAGATGGTTTAGTTGTTGTTTTTTTAAACATAATTCACACTATACACAATTATTCAACACAGAATAACAGATTTTTAAAACAAATTCGAAGTTTATTATGTTTTTTAGGCCTATATACAAAGAGAATGCATTTTGCCACCATAAGTTTTTAAAATACAATTTGAAAATGAAATACATTTTTTTGTGTTTTATTTAGTTGTATTATTAAGTTAAATAATATTAACTGTATAATTATTATAAAAAATATGAATAAATTTGATTTATTATTAAATATTTATTTATTTTTATTTTTTATTTTTGTATTTTGCTTGATGAAGCCAGAATCAGAATTTCAGTTTGATGATGAGCTGTTGATATTTTTGCCGAAATGCCTTGTTTTTCTGTGTAACTGTTGTTCTGGTTTCAGGTTTTGATGAGAACCTGGCCGTACAGGGTGAGTTGATCCTACAGGACACCTTCCAGGTGTGGGACCCCAAATCTCTGATCCGCAAGGGCCGGGACCGACATCTTTTCCTCTTTGAGATCTCCCTCGTTTTCAGTAAAGAGATGAAAGACTCGTCAGGACGCACCAAATATGTTTACAAGAACAAGCTGCTGGTAAGGAGCTCCAGGATGACACGTTGTCAAGAAGTGTAAACATCATCGACAAAATGAGGTCTTTAGTGCTTTTTCCCACTTTTTTAGTAAGTCGTTAGTGGTAGTGTGAATTCAAATGTGTTTTGACAGACGTCAGAGTTAGGAGTCACCGAACACATTGAAGGTGATCCGTGTAAGTTTGCTCTATGGGCCGGGCGGACGCCTACATCTGACAACAAAACCGTTCTCAAGGTAAGATGTGCATTTGTGTGTGTCTGTGTGTGTCAGTGTCACATAAACCTGCAGAGCAGAAACATAGTGGAGATAAATATTTTTACCTTTTTATACAGTGCTTTTTTATACAGTATTAATACCGTGCAAAGAATTATTAGCAAGCCACATCTTTCTGTATTTTAATAATTTCCAAATCATATCAATCTTAATAACTACCATTGGCTTTGTATTTAACATTTATAAGTGATACATAATTGTCCATGAAAGGCTGAAGTCAAAACTTATATTCAGGTGTCGGTTCATTAGGCAGGTTTCTTTTTACAGATAAATGAGCCAAAAAAGAGATTTAACTCAGACTGAAAGTCAAAATTGTTAAATGCCCATGAGGAGGATGCACACTAATGCAATAATAGAATCGTTAGGTAAGATGACCAGGTCATAGTGAAATGCCTCATTGGATCAGCAGAGTCAGAAAAACAGGTGGAGAAGAAAAGCACACATGTTAACTGCAAAGAATTAAGAATTAAGGTGAAAGAATTAGGGTGAGAACCATCAGGAACCATTTAGTCTCCAGAACCTAAAAACCTATTTTGTCTCCTTCAGTGTAATGTGTCAGGTTCTTCAGGGACTTGGGCTTCGCAAAATATCTCTAAAATGACTTCTACTTGTCAAGAATAACATGCTGAAGTGTTGTGAAATACATGAAGACTGATTTTGTATAGGTTTTATGGACAGATAAGTTGAGAGTGACTCTTGAAGGACCAGCATCACATCCTCTTGGCCACTGTTTGAAGAATTTATCTTCCAGAATCTGGCAGTAAGTTTTAGGAGCTCATTTTTAATCAATCAAAAAAAGACAGACTTTTCAGGATAGGAGATGAACTAAAATGAGCTCCCAAAATTTACTGCCAGATTCTGGAAGATAAATTCTTCAAACAGTTGCACAAGAAGATGTGATGCTGGTTCTTCAAGAGTCACTCACAACTTATCTGTCCATAAAGCCTATAAAAAAAAACAAAAAAAATAAAAAAAATCAGTCTTCATGTATTTCACAACACTTCAGCATGATATTTTTATTAAGTGAGGGCCATTTTAAAGAATTTTTTACCCAAGCAAAGTCTCTGAGAACCTGACACATTCCACTTCTAGAAACTCCAGGAAGGTTGCAGTTCTGGAAAATGATAGCGCTGGAGACTAAATGGTTCCTGATGGTTTCTCATCTAATTCTTCACATTATTCTTAATTCTTTTGCAGTTAACGTATCTTTTCTTCTCCACCTATGGAGTGTAGATTGTTGTGGAAAATAAAGTAATTTAAAGCGGTTTACTGTAAGGCTGCAACATAACAAAACGTAAAAAAAATGAAGGGGTTTGAATATTTCTGCAAGGCATTTGTATGATAAATCAGTCTTTTATATCTCTCAATCATCATTGTATTGTATTGCACTGCATTGTGTATTTTGCCTCCCAAAATAAAACTTGCATAAATTTGCGCATCTGAATAAAATTGAGGTGTTTATTCCTCTTTGTGGATGAACTCCATATGATCACTATATCATGCTAAATGAGCCATAAAAGACTGATGTGTCAAATATGAAATAATAATAAAAAAAGACAACACATGGATGCAAACTTTTTTTTTCTAAAGGTTAAATAAACTATTTCATTCTAAAATATTGTAAAATATACTATTATTTCTTATGTCAGGCTTCACAGGGTTAAAACTATTGTTTTTTTTAATGCTGATACCGCATTTATTAAAATTATTCATATCATAAAAAATGAGTGAAGTATTTATTAAAAATAACTGATTTATTTTGTTCTTTGTGATTTGCACAAAAGCTTAATATTTAGTTGTCAGTCCTGAAAGAACTGTGAAAAAATTAATAACAATTAAAATTAATATCATTTGCAGCCCTGTTTGGAATAGATCAAATGTTCTATTACATTTTTACATATTAAAACCTAAATATCTGGGGCATGTTTCTCATTTTTAGAGGTAATTTTGCTCTAAGCCTTGGTTAATTTGTGACCCTGCTGAACATGCTTTGAGCCATTTTACTCATTTAAGTGATGCATGTTCAAATCTGGCTTGTGAAATCATGCATTTTCTCTACTCTGTGGTCTTCTCTCTCTTACACATCCTCTCATCCACCCGAAGGCCTCCAGTATAGAAGTGAAACAGGAGTGGATCCGAAACATCAGGGAAGTGATTCAAGAGCGAACGATTCACCTGAAGGGGGCGCTAAAGGAGCCCATACACCCTCCCAAAACCCCAGCCAGACAGCGCAGTATCAGCAAGAGGTATTTCACCTCATCCACCTAAAACACAGATTTTTCTTTTTTCACTGCTCAGGTTCTTCTTTAATCTGCATTGAGAGAATCAATACATCTGTACTCCCAAAGTGCACAGCTCCTATCACAGAACTTTCTGCTAGGTGTTTTACTATAGATTGTGTATGTGATTGCAGTGGAAATTAAGTCTCTAATCTAATTTAATCTTTCAGGGAAACTACTGAGGACGCGGACAGTCAGGGTGATGCCAGCAGCCAGCCGGACACAATCTCCATCGCTTCCCGCACCTCCCAGAACACCGTAGACAGTGACAAGGTACAACTACACTACAAAAACACCACAATAACACCATGACATCCACTGTGTAGACCCCGACACTGTATTGCCATTTGGCTTGGTCAGTACCATGTAGTGACATTTGAGATCAGTGGCTTGACATGCAGGTTTGACTGTGAGGATTTCGAACATAGAGAAACCCCAGAAGGTTAAGAGCACTGGTATCAAAATTAAGTTCAAGAAGAGAGTTGATATTAATATAACTATACCACACACTTTTTTTTGGTTTGCTTTATATGGTTGATTGCTTGTTTGACTGTGTGAGGATTTTTAAAATTTCTCCTCAAACATAGAGAAATATGTTGAAAACATATGTGAAAATGTGTGTTTTAAAAATTATTTCTGTCAAATGGGAGTTATTCCCCCTATGGAAAATCTGACTCTCTCACACACACATACGTCTGTTTAGACACCAAACAAGTTCCTCTGTGGTGTGTGTTTGACTATACAGTTTGGACATGGGTATCAGGGTATGTTTTTATATATAATTTGGGGTTTTTGAAAGAAGACTCTTATGCTCACCAAGGCTGCATTTTATACAATCAAAATATCTCTTTCTATTTTAAAAATGCATTTAATATGCAATTTATTCCTGTGATGACAAAGTTGAATATTTAGCCTCATTACTCCAGTCTTAAGTATCACATGATCCTTCAGAAATCATTTTAATATGCTGATTTGGTGAAGAAACATTATTATCTTTTTTAACAATATACACGTTTTTTACTGTGACTTTTAGTTAATTTAATGCATCCTTGCTGAATAAAAGTATTAATTTCTTTAAAATATATATATATATATATATATATAAATTATTTTTGTGTGCAGGATGAGTAATTTTGCTTTCTATCCTTCACCAACTTTCTTGTTGCCTTGTTTTTGTTATATAATTTTCATCCCTGTCCCACAAAATTTGGTTCTGATTCACTTTTATTCCCATCCAGTATGTCAGTGCAACAAAAACCGTATCATTGCTCCTCATCTCTCCCCCTGTCATTTCTCTGTAATTTTATGATTACTTGTGCCTGCTCCTAACCTCAGGCCAGTCTCTCCGCTCTTGTTTCATTCAACCATCTAATTACAGCCAAAAAAGCCAAGCGTCAAGAGCGGCTCATGTTTCCTAGAAACACTTTTTCTAACACACTCTGCTGCCAGATAAGTTGTTTTGCGGTGTTCATGTGGTTTTAAGTCAAGACACGGACTTGTCTCTGTCTCAGATGACACACACCCACTGACCGTTCACTGACTGTCTGACACTGCATGTCACACACAAAATGGCAAGTGTTGGTGGAAACCGCTAGCTCTAATCTGATTGGCTACTTAACTCATTTATCACATTGATTTAAATAGGAGAATCTTGCACTCTATTGATATAAAAATGCAAAGAGTAAGAAAATATATTCCATTTGTTGTTTTTAACAGCATGAACTGCATTAAACATTACATCAAGGTTTCCCAAACTAGAGTTTGTGAATTTAAGGAAAAGTTAATTCAATCATAAAAATGTAAAATTATAATAAATCATTTTAAAATAACATCAATCAAAATAAAACACTTAATGAAAAAATGAAATATTTTATTTGTTTACCGGCATGTCATTTGGCCATTAACCAACGTCAGAGAACCGCTAACATGAAAATGAAATGTTGTACTTAATTACTAATTTATTACCTTAAAATCTCAGGGGTACTTCAAGTAAATATATTGGGTGAAAGAGGTTCAGGTGACAAAAAAGTTTGGGAATCCTGCATTACATGTAAATAGGAAATAATGTGAATTTGTGCATT
>JAFVLL020002011.1:10000-20910 GCA_021397915.2 Tor tambroides
TTTGGCTAGTCAGATTTTTAAAGCTATAACATGCATTAGCTTATAATTAGTATCAGAAAGAACAACTAGACTCCTGTTTTCGAAGCTAAACAATTATATATATTTAATTATTAAAATATTTTAATTATTTAGAACATTAAAAATAATTGAAATATATTAATAATTTAAAAAATATATTAAATAAGACTGAATTATTAAAAGTAAAATGAACCAGTAGTTAATGTATAAAATGTGCATGTAAATATATAAATTAACATTTACTAAATATTTGAATGGATATTAACTACTATATTAACTAATGATTTACACATTATAACATTTATTCATGATTGTAAATTACTTTATGATAGTCAAAGATATCAAATTGTTCCCTATTAGTATTATTATTAGTAGTAACCGATGCAAAATAGAGCATATCTGTGTGTCTTCTACTACATGTTATTAATTTTACTTGAACTGCACATGTATATTTATAAGTTAGCAGTGCATCTTGACTCCAGTCTGCATGACGTCTGTTGTGAAGAAAGGGAAAGCGTCAGCTAAATGTTCTCATATGGCACATATGTAATCCTGTCTGATTCTCTGTGGGGGATTGTGCTTTCCTCCTGGGAGTTCTGTCAGTATGGAATAGTCTGTTCCATATGGCGGGAATTCCTGTCCAGCTGTAAAAAATCAGGGAGGGAAAACACCCTGTGTTCCCTTGAGGAGGGTGTATCTCTCTCCTCCACCCAATCACACACTCCTTCATCTCTGCCTCGCTCTTCAGGGACTCTAGAGTTGGAAATCTAGAATTAGAGCCTTTTGTATTTCCATTGTAGCTTTGAGAATAGAATTAATTACACACATAATTACAAATACACTCATACACAAACTCTCACAGATGCAGCAAAGACAATTAACACAAAAAAGTGAAATCTTCGAAGAAACATTTACATACATGTGTAAACACACACATTTAGACAGTAAAGGAAGCACATAGACATTTGTTTTTATATCATGATGTGCACCTCCCATATGATTCAGTAGTTTTCAAATTAAGCTGATTACAATTATCACAGACTAACCCTAACCCAACTATTTGGGTGTTTTGCAATAAGTAATAAGTGCAATTAGGTCTATCGGTTTATCATGTAAATTTAATTAAAAAATTTAAAAAAAAATTAAAAATATTCAGTTCTACACACCTTTTATGACTATTATGATTTACTCATCTGCCATGTAATAAATTTTCTTCACTTGAGGACTTTTTTAGTAAAAATAGATTTCTTGTTAGTTGCAATTAATTTAACTAATAAACATCTCATCCAAGTTCAATAGACTTTTTAAACTTATAATTAGTTTTCATCTGTAGATGATTATATAATTGTAATTTATTAAATATATTCTTTGTGGGGAGTAGACAGTATAGTATTTTGGCAGTACCATGATACAGTGTGTAACGTGTGAGCTGGTTAGGAATGAAGCGCATGACGAAGGAACAGAGTCAACAGGGTATTTAATCATAAATCCATTCAGCAACACAAATCCAAATCAATAGCGGACAAAGGACCAGGGGAGAACACAGGACTTATAAACAGGGAACGTAATCAGGGAGAACTGAAACAGGTGGAGTAATTAATCAAAAACCATGGAAACTAATAGACACGGGAACTCAGGGAAATGTGGAAACAGAAACCGAACAAAAACAGACTATAACCGCGACAGTTCGCCCCCTCCCGGAACGGCGCGTCCTCACGCCGACAAAAATAGTCCAACAGAGGAGGGAGGGTGGGGGTTCAGGAGGCGAGCGTGGGGCAGGCAATGGGAAAGGGGTACAGTTCATTGGGCCAGGGTGGAGTAGATGGAGGAAGGAGCCAGGGAGGAGCCCGGAGCAGGAGGAGCCAAGTGGGGAACCAGAGTCCAGGGAGGAAAGCAGCCTACGGTGGAGTCGCCGGAGGGAGGAGCCATGGTGGAGTACAAGCAGGCGACACCAGGGGGCCGACTGACAGAGATGACACCGGTGGAGTAGGAGCCCAAGTCGAAGACAAGCAGCCACAGAGCCAGGGTGACACAGAGGATCCGGAGGGCCTAGGCGGAGCCGGCGGCTCAGGCGACTGAGGCGGATGCGGGGATCCGGAATGCCGTGGCGGAGCCAGAGCGACAGAGGACGAAGGTGGAGCCGGAGGGAGGGAGGAGCCTGACAGAGCCAGAGGGACGGAGTGACGAGGCGAAGCCAGAGGAGTGGAGTCCCGAGGCGACGGATGGTCGACGACTGACCAAGGTGGAGCCGGAAGGACGAGGGAGCCTGGTGGAGACAGTGGGATGATGGGCCACAGTGGAGACGAGGGAGCTAGGAAGCAAGGCAGAGCCAATGGGTCGAAGGACCGAGGTGGAGTCCAGGACTCGGAGGTTGGAGGCAGAGACAGGGGATCCTCACGCCTAGGCGGAGCTGGAGACTGGAAGTCCTGAGGTGGATCAGCGCGCTCAGATGGGGCTGACTGAGGGTGAGCTGAGGGACTGACAGGCACCAGAGGAGATAGGGCTGAGGAACCGTCTGGTTTTAGAGGAGGTGGGAGAGGGAGGCTGGGTAGGAGCTTAGGAGACACAGGAGGGCTGGACGGAACCAGCGGAGACCCAGGAGACGTAGGAGAGCTGGACGGAACCAGCGGGGACTCAGGAGATTCAGAGCTGGATGGAGCCGGCAGGGGCTCAGGAGACAATGGGGAGGTGGGCGGGACCAACGGGAAAGGGAGAAGCCAGAATTCCTCCTCATTCAAACAGTTCAATATTTCAGAGTCCAGTAACAGCTCACGCTCAGTGGTGTGAGTCTGGGCGGGGCTATCCTCCATACCCTCGATCTCCACAATTATTCCCACGACGCACGGTGTTGCCGACAATGATTGGCTCAGTCACTTTAAATGATGCTGGCTCTTTAAACATGGCAGGCTCGGGCTCTGCGGCTGCGGTGGGCTCCGGCGAACGTTCCGTGCCGCGTGATGGTGATGGCTGGCTGGGCTCTGGATAAGGAGTGGGGCTGGAGATGTCCTCAGTGGGGCAGATGGAGAAAAACAGTCCATTATTCTCCAGCACCCACACCACACAAGCGGCGAAATTCTCCTTTGGACCGTCCGCTGGCAGGCATGCCTTACACCGCTCACTCAGGCTGGTGATATAGAAAACACAGAGTGAGCGGTCCAGGAAGTGAGTAAGGCACGCCAGATCGATAAAGTCCCTGGTGTGGTCTTCCAGCAAACGGTCCCGCTGTTCCAAGCAAAGCAGCTGGACTGCGGGCAGGTCCATAGTGGGAGAGCAACAGAAGAAACAGAAATAAACAGAAAGAAAAACGCAGCTAAATTTTACTCAATATGAGGGTCCGCTATTCTGTAACGTGTGAGCTGGTTAGGAATGAAGCGCACGACGAAGGAACAGAGTCAACAGGGTATTTAATCATAAATCCATTCAGCAACACAAATGCAAATCAATAGCGGACAAAGGACCAAGGGAGAACACAGGACTTATAAACAGGGAACGTAATCAGGGAGAACAAACAGGTGGAGTAATTAATCAAAAACCATGGAAACTAATAGACACGGGAACTCAGGGAAATGTGGAATCAGAAACCGAACAAAAACAGACCATAACCGTGACACAGTGATGGTATCACGTGGTAATTTTTTGGTACTTGATCACACTAGCGGTCAAACCTTTGGAGTAATTAAGATTTTTTTTATTTTTTTGAAAAGTCTCTTACCAAGGCTGCATTATTTGATGAAAAATACAGTAAAAAATAGTATTTAAAAAAATATTATTACAATTTCAATTTATTTACTATTTTAATATATTTTAAAATATTATTTATTTCTGTGATGGCAAAACTAAACTTTCAGCATCATTACTCCAGTCTTCAGTGTCACATGATCCTTCAGAAATCATTCTAATATGCTGATTTGAGGCTGATATTCCACATTACTGAATGATTACATTATTTATATAGTACTATGGTACTACCATGGTAAATGTCCAAAAAGCCATGACGTGTCATCATGGTATTATGTTTTGGTCCTTTTTTGGTCCATTTTTAAGGTTCTACTGTTTATGAGCACAGCTGCAGTGTTTAATATGGGAAGTAGGTGAGTTTTGTTTTACCTTCCAGCTGAATGTGTGTTTTGACCCTCAGAACATGGGGAGTTCAGACATAACTACATTCAGGGAGCGGCGCTGTCTAGGGTGGGATGCTGGGTCAGAGCAGAACTGGTGCAGACACCCAGCAGCAGAGTCTGAAAGTTTGATGTATTCAGGAAGGAGGTCAGAGATGGAGAGACCTCCATAGGAGAACAGCTGCTCAGACCTGCCTTTTCCTCTCTTACTCATCCTGTTTCTCATAGTCTTTAGCTCAGTTTCTGTTTCAGTGGGTGTGTTTGATGAAGATTAGACCATGTTTCTGTGTGTCTGTGAATGTGTGTGTGAGGTGTTGAATTGATTTTCTGTCACTGTAGGGTCAGTTTGACTCAGGTGGTGATGTGTATATTTGTTCAGTGAGCTGGTTTCTCTCTGCAGCCTAACCATCCTTTATTTCTCTCAGCCTGCCCTGTTTTTCCTTTCTTCTGGGACGGTTTTGTAGAGTTCTAGAAAACACTTTTTCTGCATGAAATTTTTAGCATGAATGTGTTCTGATCCTCATCCAAATCATAAAACTTCAATTATGCATTCACAATGCATTTAACATGCACTGTGACGTATTTTCCGGTTGAACAGAATATTTTGAGAGAAATAATATAGGGTGGGACTTTATATCCACCAGGATCATGAAAAGACTTTTGTGGAGGTTGAGCAATAAGTTTTTAAGTTGTGAAGAATAGCATTTTGGAATAGAAATCTTTTGTAACATTATAAATGTCTTTACTGACACTTTTGATCAATTTCTCGTGTCCATGCTGAATGCTTTTAAATGGTAGTGTGTTGAGGTTTCCACAAAATAAAAAGCAGAAAAAAATGTTTTTAACATTGATAATATTGAGAAATGATTCTTGAAGTGCACATCAGCATATTAGAATGATTTCTGAAGGATCATGTGACACTGAAGACTGGAGTAATGATGCTGAAAATTCAGCTTTGCATCACAGGAATAAATTACTTATTTAAATATATTAACATAGAAAACAGTCCTTTTAAATAGAAATAATATTTCACAATGTTACTCTTTTACTGGTGAGCATAAGAGATATCTTTCAACAACATTTTAAAAAAACTTAATTATTACAAATCAGTAGTGCATGTCCAAATTTATAAAAATATACACTGCCGTTCAAAAGTTTGGGATCAGTATTTTTTTAAAGAAATTATAGAAATGAATACTTTTATTCAGCAAGGATGTGTTAAATTGATAAAAAGTGATAGTAAATACATTGTTAGAAAAGATTTCTATTTTGAATATGCTGTTCTTTTTATTTTGTATTTTTTATTCATTAAAAAATCCTGAAAAACAGTATCACAGATTCCAAAAATATAAAAAATAAATATTAAGCACCACAACTGTTTCCAACATTGATAATAAATCAGCATATTGATAATTAATCAGAATGATTTCTGAAGGATCATGTGACACTGAAGATTGGAGTAATGGCTGATGAAAATTCAACTTTGCATCACAGGAATAAATTATATTTTAAAGTATAATAAAACAGAAAACTATTGTTTTAAATTGTAATAATGTTTCACAGTATTACTGTTTTTTTCTGTATTTTTGATAAAATAAATGCAACCTTGATGAGCAAAAGATACTTCTTTTAAAAAAAAAAAAAACATTAAAAATCTTGCTGATCGCAAACTTTTGAACAGCAGTATATATACTGTTCAATAGTTTGGGGTCAGTAATATTTTTTTTAATAATGTTACATATGTATTTAAATAAATACTGTTATTTCTATTCTAAAAAAAGTTTTCACAAAACTGTTTTCAGCATAGATACAAACAAATATCTAACACATCCTTTCTTCCTAGATAACAGTAGAGGTTTCTTTAGAAATCTAAAACCTGTATCTCTCTCTGTAGTTGTCAGGTGGCTGTGAGCAGACTGTGGTTCTGCAGGACTTTGTTGCGGGATCGGTGGGTGAGTTGAGTGTTCAGTCGGGTCAGACGGTCGAGCTGTTGGAGAGGTCTGGAGAGCGGCCTGGCTGGTGTCTGGTGCGGACCACCGAACACTCGCCCCCTCAGGAGGGTCTGGTTCCCAGTAGCACCCTGTCTGTGTCTCATTCTCGCAGCAGTGTCGACATGGACTGCTTTTTCCCACCTGGGAAAGGTGAGTCACACCCACACAAATATTCAACGCCTACAAACACAGATCATGTGTCACTTTCTAATAGGGCTGGTCCGAATACCATTTTTTGAGCTTCGAAGCTTCGATAGTAATCAACACCGAATATTCGAAGCTTCGGAGGGAGGGGCTGAACATATTCTTCTCTCTAATAAAGGCAGGAATCTCTGTGCGTCTGTCTGTCTGTTTGCATTTTTATTGTGTCGAGAACTGTTCATCCAATGACTTCACGCGTGGCAGGTGTGTTGCTGCGGACCCAAGGGAGTGCAGTGTTGCATTTTGGTGCAATATGGACACGCGACACGTTCATAATTAATAAACTTTTAATAAACTACAGAACAGCGCGAGCCGGAGGCGGCGTGCTTCACGCGGGCAGGGCTTATATGCTCCGAGAACGGACACTGCACTAGTGATACAAAACACACAGGTCTGTTAAAAGCAATACTTTAATAAGGTAGCCCAGTGCTTAATTTGTAAATTGAGAGGTCCCGGAATAAAGCGGGGTAACGGATCCGCCATGTGATTAGAGGAGAGAGAGGACCAATCTTTAGTGATTGAAAGCGTGTTGCTTTTATAGGGTTCGTACAGTCATGAAAAGCATGGAAAAGCCATGAAATTTTAAAACAGCAATTTCTAGGCCTGGAAACATTTTATAAAAGTCATGGAATTTTATTTCACAAATCTCTGTATAATAGAGTTATATTTAATCAGGTCCTGAATTTGTGTGTAGGCTATATCGCATAGTTTTACTCATTCCTGCAGCTTTCGAGTTTATAATGAGGGAAATACCTGCAAACATTTATTGAATATAGCATGTAGGTTAGATGAGTAAATAAATCCACACAAAATATCAGATTAAATCAGTCATCTGCGTCTTCTCTCTTTCACTCTCTCAAAGCGCTTCACATCGGCGCATCTCGTCTGCACTACAAGAGCTACTGCACGCTGACCCAAGACTTTCGCTCGCATCTCGGGACAGTTGACTGAAAGAAAACGCATGCATCGCATTCGGTTTTGTGATAGCAGAGGGTCCGTTCACATGTCGCGTCTTTTGCGCGCTTAAGTTCATTATTTCAAATGTAGATGTGCGGCAAGCGCGCTCATAATAGAAGCGGGCTCATATATGCATGCTATAGGTCAGCACGAACGTCTTTCATTGGCTAACGGTCTGTTGCTGGTGCAGATGTTCAGCCAGGCGGACAAGTTGAGAACCGTTTCGCGGGGTTCCAGGTGTTCGAGGAGAAAAAAGAAAAAAAAAGAAAAAGGATATTCGAATCTCAAAATTGAAAATCGAATGTCAACCCACCGAACGAATATTCGAATAATCGAATATTCTGGTCCAGCCCTACTTTCTAATGGCTACAATGAACCTCCATCCAAAGCTGCCACTAGCAGTTCAATAGCAAGTGCCACTTGGGAATGTAATATGGAACTGTAATGCAATCAGTTTATTAACAAGTCAATATTTTGATATATTTGTTGAGCAAGTCTTTGTAGTTGGAACAAGATACTCTTTGGTGGATTTGTGTTCATCTCCGTATTGGCTGATGCTTTTATCCAAAGTGTCTTACATTACATTCAAGGTGTGCAATTTATCAGTTCATGCATTCAGTGGGAATCGAACCCATGACTTTCGTGATGTTAGCACCATGCTTTGATGTTTGAGCTAATACTTTTATAAGACTTTACGGTTTTAAGATCGTCCTGAGAATTCAGTCAGTTGCAAAACAATTATTATAATATAATGAAATGTTTTTTGTTTGTTTGTTGCTTGCAAAAATAATGATTTTGTCAGAAATAATACTGTAGGTCATCCAAAAATAAAAATTCTGTCCTCTAAATTCTTATAATTGTTATTATTAAAATGATTAATAATAATTAACATGCATTAGATAAATTAATTTATTAAAACAATCTATCATAATAAAAAATACAAAGACTAAAATCAGATTTCTTTTTTCCTCAATAATTTAAAAAAGCATTAATATTTTAAAACTTATATTGACTCTCCCAGTTTCTGTTAATCATATATTGTAGTTAATAAATATAATTACACTGCCTTTCAAAGGTTTGGGATCAGCAAGATTTAATTTTTTTTTTAAAGAAGTAGCTTTTGCTCATCAAGGCTGAATTTATTTGATCAAAAATAGAGAAAAAACATTAATATTGTGAAATGTTATTACAATTTAAAATAATAGTTTTCTATTTTATTATACTTTAAAATATAATTTATTCCTATGATGCAAAGGTGAATTTTCATCAGCCATTACTCCAGTCTTCAGTGTCACATGATCCTTCAGAAATCATTCTGATTTATTATCAATATGTTTATTTATTTATTTTTTTTTTTTTTTTTGGGGGGGGGGCAGTGTATATAATTCTGTTCATATTGTACCATATAGGGGGCCTTTGAAATATTTAGTCAAAAAGAACCACTGATTTGTAGTATATTTTAGACAGCCCCAGTTAATATCTACTTATACTGCATGCTAAAGAGCAGCTTTCACATTCTGTTAAATAGCTCCTTCTGTGTTCTGTGAGGGAAAAAGCCATATAGGTTTCAAATAAAGTACAAGTATATGATGACAGAAAGTTTCTTGTTTGAATGATCTATTTCCTTAAGCTGTACACATGTTCGCGGCTCTCTGAACAGCATGTGTTCTGGATTTTTCTGGGGAGCCAGTTCTCGGTGGGAGAGGTTCAAAAACTATTTGTACCCTGCTAGTGATGCTACGAAAGGCTTGGACCCTGCTTTGATCCAACTCGGGGGATTGGTGTATGTGTTTGGTGGAGCTTCAATCTTGGGATTCTCACAGGCTCATGAGATGTTTCACAAAATATTTCCACGCCAAATCCATGAGGAAGCTTTTTAGTTTTCAATTCACCTTTCTGTAAGAGGGTCTTTTATTGTGGTAGTAACTTTTAGAGGTCAAATTAAGGACCATGAGGGTGTACCTTTGGTTTTTGGGTCAGGGTGGTGTTAATGTGTGCCTTTAAGGCCCCATGCTGTCTGAAGCGGAACACTCTGTATTGTAGTCCCTTTACTTCCTGTTGTCTCCCTGCACTTCCTGTGTTTAGAAGAACACATTTCTAAACATCCCTACGAGAACCCCCGACCTCATGACTGTTCAGGACTGGATCTAAGAATAGACAGAGGAAAGGGGGAACTGGCCTTTTCCAGGTATGTTTCTTTCAATAAATAAATAAATAGAAAATGACAGGTCAAGATGACTGCTGAGCTAGCCGTACTGATAAGCTCTGCTGTCACATTCGTAGAGCTTAAGTTGTATTTAACCTGGAATATTTCTCAAATGATCTCACTTAAAGCGTCTGCCATCTGTTCCCCCTCTTTTTCTGTATTTAATTATCATGTGAATTTTTATGCCTGTTCACACTTCTGCCTTTATATTTTGAGTTGGTGATAGTGGTGCGTGTATGTGTGTGCTGCTCTGTATCTGATTAAAATGGAGTAATAATAAACAGAAAGTGAAGCATAGTAACATGGAAAATCTTTAGTCAGGCATGACGGATTGTGTCCAATGAGACTATTCACTGCACGCTACGCTACACCTCATTCTGTTGACTGGGCTTTTTTCAGTACTGTTATTGGACAGTCATGTTGGTGTTGTTGGAACTTTGATTCCAAAATGTTACCCTTCCGGTTGTCTCATAGTTAACCTGTACATTACAGAAACAGTATTCCAAGTAGGAAAAACTGTAAATTAATAAGATCTTAAAAATCTATTTTTTATCATTAATATACATCTTCTAGATTTGCCAAGCTCTAAAATATTTTATAAATTATATTATCAAAAAATGTGAGTAATAAATCTCCTTAATCTTTATTCTGTAATTCATGAATGACTGGAAAAGTCATGTAAATTCTTTGGTTAAAGAGTGAGAACTATGATAAACAAAGCTTCTGGAATCCAATATAAATAGTATCATGACAACAGAGCTGGGTAGTAACTGATTACATGTAATCTGGATTAGGGCCCTATCATACACTCGGCGCAATGCGGCGCAAGGCGCGACACAAGTGTTTTTGCTGGTTTCAGCCCGACGCAGTACTCATTTTCCCGTCCTGCGCCGCGTTATTTAAATAGCAAATGCATTTGCGCCCATTTGTGCGCCCACGGGCATGCTGGTCTAAAAAAGAGGTGTGTTCAGGCGCATTGTTGGCGCATTGCTATTTTGAGGAACTGAAAATAGACTATGCCATAGACCAACTAAAACCTGGTCTAAAGTCTAAAGTCAATGGCGCAATATTTTTTTTGTTATTTAAAGAGATAGCGAATCCACCATGGCGCGAGCGCAGCTCGCTCTTAAAGGGAATGGGAGATGAGACTCTGATTGGTTTATTGCATGTTATGCCCAAAAACACACCCATTACTCATGAAGAGAATAGGGACAACACTTTCAGACCATGCGCCGGGAGCGCCGACCTTTTTTCCGTCGTTAAACTAGCAAAAGTGGATTCGGAAACGCCCTAAGTGCACCTGCGCCTTGCGCTTTAGACCATGCACTTACAGTCAGGTCCATAAATATTGGGACATCGACACAATTCTAACATTTTTGGCTCTATACACCACCACAATGGATTTCAAATGAAACGAAC
>JAFVLL020002012.1:0-10262 GCA_021397915.2 Tor tambroides
TTTTTTTACAGCTTTTTTTTTCTTACTGTAATGTTGAAACAAAATTTTACAAATATTAGATGGTGCTTTAACGGAAATAAGTTTAAGTTGAAGAAATAATATCACTTAAACTGAAACAAACAAACAAAACTAATAAAAAATACAATAACATAAAATTACTAAAATGAAAAAATACTAAAATAACACTGAACATAATGTGCATCCTCTTTATTTTGTTGCTAGCACTAATGCGAATAAGTGTCCTGTATTTGCTGGGAAGTGAAAAATAGGGAAAGAAATATGAAATTGTAAACATATAATAAAATAAGAACTCGCATATGCTAACTGCTACAATGGCTGTGACCTGTTATTAATGCTTTTGAATGTCACAAGAGTAGACCAACATACGCAGATCACACATAGGCCTATATATCAGTTCAGTCATCATGATGTCGTCTTCCTCCTGGCCAGACCGGAGGAAGAGGATGATGACATCTGTCTGTCAAACAAATAACTCTGACATTTGCACAACTTCCTCTAGGTGCCCCATGATCAAACAGCGGTAGCCGTGCATGAAGCCAACCTGAGAGACATCAGGGTTGCTAAATAAATATCACCTCAGTAGACAAAACCTGCTCGGTGGCTCCCATCGCGGCACGGCATTAAGACCATGAACCTGATGCATATTTACATACAGCTTAGCAGCCAGATCTGATGTAATTTAATTAAATCCTGTTAAAAATGAAGCAGTAATACCTCCCGCAGGTCAATAGCGCTACAGGAAGTACGCTAACAAGATGCTACATGCTAACACCATTATGTTTTTAAAGCACACAATGGTTTCAAAATGCGGGTTTGATGTATAACAGTGTATACGTTATGTTATAGAGCAAAACGGGAGAATTTCTACAAGTAATGTTAACCACAGACTTTATTTTTCCCTCAGGAACTTCCTGAGGGAACTCATGCTAATGCTAATTCTCTTCTCTTTGAGCTGAGCTACTTTGTTATATGAAACGTCCGTTGAGGATGGCGAATACATAATTATGACGTGTGCACTTTTGTGTGTGTCGAAAAAGGCCAAGGAGGGAAAGTGAGAGTGAATGATTAAGCGCAAGCATCCCTCGCTCCGCAGCAATTTGAGTCGTCTTCTCTTTCAGCGAGGGTTTTAAATAAAGGTCTTCGGAGAGGTTAATTAGTATTGTCTGAATGTAATCTATCAGCAGTGAGGGCTTTTCTCGATTTGACAGCTCCATTATGGAGGCAAACAAAGATGACTGTGTGCTTTTGTTTCGTTAAGATTAAAAAGATAACGACAGGTAAACAAAATGCTTTAATTTTCAGGTATATGAGGCTTAAAAATTGCACATCATTCAATTTTGTTGGTTATAGATTGCAAATAATTCAAAGAGCCATGAACTTATTGGTGTGTTTTTGTAGCTTCCCACGCTGCAAGATACTTATAACTCATAATAATTAGTAATAGTGAAGCTAGAGTTAGTAAAATATAATAAATTATAAGTATTAGATGAAAAACTTACATTTAAAAAAACAATAAACTGAAATAAAGGTTTAAAATTAAGTACTAAAATTACCAAATAAATAAATAATAAAGCTTAATAGAAAAAAAAATGTCTGAAATGTCTAAAATTAAACCTGATATAAAAATTAAGCTATTTTTTTAAAAAGAAAGAAATCTAAATGACAAAAGCACAGTATGAAATTACTAAAACTAAAATTAGAGTGAAATCTGAAAATATATAATTAAAATCTATTTCAAAATATTAATGAATAATATATAAATAATACTAAAATAACACTAAATTAGATATATATTATATTTGCAATCATATTTATTGTATAAAAACAATACGGATCTCAAGAGGAGTGAAGTATAGTTGAATTGTGGAAGTAAAGTTTCCAAAACTTTTTTTAAATGAATGAAATCTAATATAAAGTAACTTCAGTTTTATATATTTATATATAAATAAAACTATTTGTATAAAAATGTTATCTAATTCTGTTTATTAGATACAAATAGTATCTAAACATTCAGCAACAGAGTTTGATTATACTATACAATATATTAAAATTTTAGGTAACACTACTTAAAGCCTTTTTGTTTAATGCATAAAAGTAGTTTTAATGCATTAATTATGCCTTGTAATGCACATTATAATGTACAATCTCATGAATAATTATAACCACAGTTAATACATTATAACACTCATCAATTCATTGTTACACTATGCATTTCAAATTAGGATATAATTATTTAAGACAAGATAATAATGTATTACAATACATATTATGAAAAATATAATGCATTATACCCTTTAATAACCCTTTATAATGCATTATACATAAAGACTTTAAGTAAAGTGTTACCAAATTTAATACTTATAATAAATGCCTATGTGAATAGTTTAATATCGTACAGTTGTTCAGTAAAATGCATTATGGCTTATGGGACTGTAGTTCATAGTCTCATTAAACAAATCAAGTACATGGTCTTGTACTTTGTACCAACTTTCAAGTACATTTAGATTTAAAAAATGTTGTAACATAATTGTGATTCATCTCAGCACTGGCTGATTTGGTTCAAGACTTTAATGAAGAATGTTTGAAATTCTGATAATACTGTATCACTGAGAAAGTCGGTTATCGCTGTTTGGAACAAAACAACTAATAACTCTTTTCCTGTTACAAGACTGTAAGCCTGAGAGTAATGTCTGTATGTAGTCTATTCATTTGGAGCAGCAGTGCACTTTGTAGGTAACATGGAGTACAAAACACACGCTGCATCCCTTGAGAAATCTAGAAAATCCCAAAGACTTTCTACCGCTTCCTCACGCTCATTCCACATCTCTCAGACACAAGACGCCTGAGATGTCTGGAGATGACAGTAGCGCTCAGAATTAATGTATGATATGTCCCTCATACTCATCACAGGCCTGAAAAAGCAAAAGCACAGACAGTAAAATGATCCTGCCATCTGCACAGCCGTCAGTTGTAGCTGATGCTGCAATCATGTGTTTCAATTGCTTCAAATCATCTTTGCGTTCTTGAACTTCTGAAACGTTCTCATAAATGTAGTACAGATGAGTCGGACATTGTAGACGCTTTCGGTTTTCCTTCCCTACACTGCACTGTAAAAAAATGCACAGTGAATTATATATTATATAATATGTACACTATAATATGTATAGTGTATAAATATAAAATACAAAAGAGTATAAGTGTGTGTGTGTGTGTGTGTGTGTAAAATAAAATATAAAATAATTAGCTGTTATAGATTACATTAGATAAATATACACTCGTTTATAGAATTATAGGTGTATAAATAATGTATAATAATTATTTTTATTTTTTTCAGTTCATTTTTTCTATTTTAAAATATTGCTGTTAAATCTTGCCAAAGTTTTGAATGTATATAAATTATTTTATAATTATTGAATGTAATCTAACAGCTAATTAGCCTCATAATCATTTATAATAGGTATACAAATGTACAATTAATTAAATCAAATAATTAATCATAAGTAAACAAATTATTTGTATTTTATTGTAGGAAATTACTGTTAGATTACATTCAATGTAATATTAATTATTAATTAAATCAAATAATTTATCATAATTAATCAATTTTATTTTAGGAAATACTATAAGATTATTTTGAAAAAGTCTTAAAAAAGGGCAGTTTTAAAGAGTCTGCTTTTATTTTATTTTATTTTATTTTAATTTTATTTGAAAAAAATTACAAATGGCAAAATTTCACAGTTCATGCATCAAACTTTTTTTGAAGCAAAAGTAATCCGAAGAGTTACAGGTTCTTAACTCCGTATAATTTACAATGGAAATTGCACACTATTATGCACTTCTGGATTGCATTGTATGAGGAAATATTATTGCAGTGCTGATGAAGGTTAATTTGTTTCTCACCATCAGCGATATTATATTATTTTATGGAAAGTATCACATTTGATTTCCCTTATGGCCGCTTTCACAAGTCTTAGGTTTTTAGTCTCCTGTGCATCTCTTTTGTGGCTCTTTAATATTTTATTAAACTGGAAACATGAGCGTGAAATTAAGTTCTACAGGCATCATTTCTGAGTCTAACCTTTGCCGTGCACCAGAATTCAAAACACTAAAGGCTGAAGTCTGAAAGGATGCATCTGAAGAGACAGAGAGACACTGTCTTTCTTGAGCTCCTTAAAGTTTCTGTCATTCGCTTGAGCTGCTGAATGAAATGTTCCCGAGCGAACCTTCAGGGCAGAGTTTAAACAGTTTTAAAGAGTCTGCCTCGTTTGAAAAGTTACTCCATGCACCATCCATCACGCCTTTCTCCGATGAACAGAAAAACATGGGAATTTCATGTGTGCACTGTAATCGCTCTAGACGAAGATGGCATTTAAGCTTGAAATTTGCATGTGAAAGCATGTCATTACATGTGAAATGTTGTGAAACCATACAAAAAGCACATATGAATTAATCTGACATCTTTCGACAGCATCCGTAACCACATTCAGACCATCAGTTTGTGAAAGTGAACAAAAACGGGTTTACAGTCATGCACTTACAATGGATCTCTATGAGGAAAGACTTTCTAAGCAGAAATGTGAAGCTTGTGTTTTTGTGACTGCCTTTACATGAATTATGATGTTAAAAATAGTAATGTTTGATCAATAAAGTATAAATCACAACATTTATGATGAAAATTAAATTAAATTAAATTAAATTTTATTTTAGGAAGTACTGTTAGAGAGAGATTCATTATTCATTTATTATTATACAATACTTTATAATAATATTTATTTTATTTTATTTATATTATATTATTTATTTTATTTTATTTTAGGAAGTACTGTTGGAGAGAGGGAGATTCATTATTCATTCAATATTAATAAAAATTATTTTATTTATATTTTATTTTATTATTTCATTTATTATTATTTCATTATTTATTCATTATTCATTATTATTTCATTATTTCATATTCGTTTTATTTATTTAATACTTTTTATTTTATTTTAGGAAGTACTGTTAGAGAGAGGGAGATTCATTATTCATTTCTTATTAACAAAAATTATTTTGTTTTATTATTTAATCTTATTTTAGATATATTACTATTATTTCATATATCTGGCTTTAAAAAGGTTTTTACAAACTAAAATTGCTGTTTGCAAGTGAGTCGCAAAAGAAGATTTCTTGAAAAATGTATTTTTTCCCATGTAGTGAAAGTCAATGGGGACCAGTGTTTTAAACCCCATTATATGGACAGATCATTTGGAACGCTCTTTAACATATCATCTTTTGCATGTTGTAGAAGGAAGAAAATCATGAAAAGACATAAAGGCGAGTAAATGGTTATATTTAACCTGAAATGGTGTTTAATCTACAGTTGTAAGGAATATCACACTATATTATTGATTAACACCTGATAATCACGAGACAAAAGGTTTATTTTTAAGGTGTAAAGTCTAGTGTTGGCATTCATGCTGCACGTTCAATATAACACTCCCCAGAAATAACACGCACACATTTGTTTCACAGACATGTTCGCTCATGTCAACACATCCGTGACATTTGTATTTACAAGCCTGCGAACCGGGGCTGTGGGTGAAAAAGCGCCGGTACCCGATTCGCCAGCCGGTGAGTGGCATTTGTATTGCGGGCCGGTTCTCTCCTGCGCCGCTGTTGCGATGAATGCTGATGAGCGCAGCCTCTAGGGCTCCGGCTGACAGCCTGGCCTTTTGGCTGAGGAGAAATCAATCACACCGTCAATCGCCACCAGAAGCCATTACCCAGCTTGCCTGCTGGCAGGCTTCACCTCCATTCTTTCTACCATAACACGTACTTATTTGTCTTCGTTACCTGGTCTTGTTTCACCTTTAGTGTCACCTCACAGGTTGGTAGTCGTTCACATCAATAGCTTTGGGCTAAAGCGGTTTTGGAGGTTGCATATGTACTGCTCCACCTTTGCTTGCTTTAATTGGTTCTGCATTTTCCACTTTGCTTCAGGCAGAGTTTAATGATTAACTCTCGTGAAAGAGTCAATATTTGCTTCTTTTGGGTCTGAAACTTTTTTTTTTCTCCTGGCTTTTAAAGGTATAGTTTACTCAGAAATTAACATTTGCTGAAAATGTACTCACCGTCAGGCCATCCAAGAGATGAGTTTGATTCTTCATCAAAGCAGATTTATAGAAATTTAGCATTACATCGCTTGCTCACCAATGGATCCTCTGCAGTGAATGGGTGCCGTCAGAATGAAAGTCCAAACAGCTGATAAATACATCCCAATAATCTACAAGTAATCCACACCACTCCAGTCCAGTCCAGTCTTGTGAAGCAAAAGCTGTTTGTATGAAACAAATTCATAAGGTGTTTTAACTTCAAACCATCGCTTCTCGAACAAATAACAAGTCCATAATCCATAATAACTCTTCCTCCAGTGAAAAAATCCATCCTCTATTGTTTTCTTGCATCAAAATCCAACAGCATATTTGTTTAAAACTGTTTTGGACTGTTTCCGCTTGTAAACAGTAATTAATCGGTGCATATTTCTCTCCTGATTCAGGAGAGACAAGTTTTTCACTGGAGAAAGCAATATTATGGATAGAGAGCAAAGTCATATTTTAGCTCAAAGTAATGGCTTAAAGTTAAAATGCTTTAATGATGTATTTGTTAATCGAAAACACACAGCTTTTTACTTCAATACATGTTAATTGATGGATGTTTTTATCAGCTGTTTGGGCTCTCATTCTGACAGCACCCATTCACTACAGAGGATCCATTGGTGAGCAAGTGATGTAATGCTAAATTTATCCAAATCTGTTTTGATGAAGAAACCCACTCATCTACATCTTATATGGCCTGAGGGTAAATAAGTTATCAGCTAATTTTCATTTTTGAGTGAACTATTCCTTATATTTTTGACTCTGGACTAGAAAACGTGATCTTTAAAATCTCTCCTGCGTAACAGTTTGTTCTTTCTCTCCTTTAACAGATCCCTCAGATCAGCTATGCATCCACCGCGCCGGAGCTGAGCGATAACACCCGGTACGACTTCTTCTCCCGGGTTGTGCCGCCCGACTCCTATCAGGCCCAGGCCATGCTGGACATCGTGACCGCCATGGGCTGGAACTACGTCTCCACGCTGGCATCTGAGGGGAATTATGGGGAGAGTGGAGTGGAGGCTTTCGTTCAGATCTCACGAGAAAGCGGTAAGCTTCCAGTGAACATTCTGAAATGTGTTTCTGTACGAGGGCTCCAGATTATCTTCTGATGTACGTCTCGCTTCACTGATCGCAACTGATTGACTGACTGAATTGAATTTCTTACCAAAAGTGTGACATAGCTTTGTGTTCAAGAGATATATTCTACACTTTGCCAGCATTTTATTTTATTCCATTTTATTTTATTTTTGTTTGTGGGTTTTAAGGTTTGTTTTGTTTAATGTTTCCTGTTGTGTTTAGTTTTTGTTGTGTGTGTTTTTTTTTTGTTGTTTTTTTTTAGTTTTCATTTTTGTTTCATGTTTTATTTCATATTATTTAATGTTTTTTTTGTTTGTTTTGTGTTTTGGTTTTTGTTTTATTTATTTATTTTTTCATTTTATGTATATTTTTGTTTTTTATTGTTTTGTTTCATGTTATTTAATGTTTTTTTTGTTTCTTTTTGTTTAATGTTTTGTTTTTGTTTTGTTATTGTTTTATTTTAGTTTTATTTTATTTTTGATTCATGTTTTTTTCCTTTAGTTTTTTGTTTCATGTTTTGTTTGTTTTGTTTTGTTTTGATTATATTGTTCCATGTTTTGTTCCATGTTTCGTGTTCAATGAATGTTTTTGCTGTTGTTGTTGTTTTGTTGCTTTTTGTTTAATATTTTGTTTTTCCCTGAAGTCCCCTTATAATGTTAGATAAGTTTTCTCGTGGTGTAAATTATGAATTTATGGGTTGAAATTAGTGATTTAAAACTAAAAGAATAACACAGCCAAAAATGAAAATTCTTTCATTATTTATTCACTCTCATATTATTAATCAAAAAATGTGTTCCAGTAAAAAATATGTAACAAAATGCAGGTCTGAACTTATATGAAGATGAATAAATAATGACACTGTTTTCATTTTGGGTGAACTACTCCTTTAAAGAGGCTGTATGTGCTACTGTACCTTTCAGATTTCTATACATAAATTACCTCTGTTGCAGCATAAATCACGTTGTTATTAATCAGGGATAGCCAAGATGCTAAACAAATCGCTATTAATATGTAAATGTGATGTCAACATTTTGACATTTATAAATAACCTGTTTTTGTATGTTAGTTAGAGTAAATGATTTGGTTGGACTGGGTAGGGAGTTGCATTGAGAATAGTAACTAATGCCTACATAGTCCATCAAAATCTTGTTGCAAATAAGCAAGATTTTTTTCCCCTTATGATATGTCTGCTTTGATGCATTTAAAAAAAAGGATCTTAAAAGAAAATTATATATTGCATCATACTGATTTATGGTGCAAAGCTTTTTCTGAGTTTGCTGACCAGCATTGCTATACACAAAACATCAGTGAGACTGAATTACATGCTTTGACAGAGATGGAAGGGAAATCGCCGTCTCAACTGAAGAAAGGTCAAGTAACATGAAAAAAAACCAGGCTATATTCTAAGGACACATCTGAAAACCTCAACCCCCACGTTCCATTCTGTCAAATCTGAGCCATCAAAGTCAAGCTGAGCTTATGTTTTGTTGTCCATTATTCAGCAATTCTACACAGAAATGAGTAGTCAAGGAAATAGGAAGGTCAGGATGTAGAAGAAGATACAAAAAGTGTTCAACTGTGACCTCAAAGAACTCGCCATTTCAGAACTAAAAATCTGTATTCACACTCACACCGCTTTGGATTTCTCTGCTTATTGCTGTTAACCCATAATTCACTTCATTTTACATCACAGAGATCACACAGTAATGGCTCACATTCCCATTTTCCCTCCCACACAAGCCTGCAATAATATAGAGCATTACCGTTAGCACACGTCCAGTGGAAACCGCAATTACAGAGAAGCTTATCAATAAAGAAAGAGAGTAGAGGGAAAAGAATGGGCCTTGATATAGAGACATAATTACAGGCACAGGTCCAGTAATGGACTCGCCGCGCCGTCCCAGAAGAACATCATAACCAACCACATCATGGTCACATCGTCCAGCGTGATTGATTTATTATTGCAGTGTGTCTTGCTCATGTAGACACGGACATGCCACATTAATTGTGTTGTAATTATGGAAATACAATTAAAGGAAGAGACACATGTGAGCGATTAACATCGTTCCTCCAGACTCATCAAGTGTGTTTATCCCCCTGTGTGTGTGTGTGTGCGTGTGCGCGCGTGCTCAGCTGTCTGAATGTAGTCTACGTGCTTTAGGATTTTAACAATATCATGCGTTTTTCTTTTATTGAATATGAGGGCTTTCGTTTATTTAATGAAATAAATCAATTCATTTGTTTTATATAGAGTTTATGCTAATGAATAATTTTTATGTTTTAAAATATTTTCTGCTAATGAGTTTACACTAATTCAGACATGCCCAAGGAAGCATTGTCATTTCAATTTTCTTATTTTATTGTATTTTTTAATATATTTTATTTACAGATTCTGCATGGGGTTTGTAAATAGAGGGGCATATAAAATTATAAACACAAAACGATTACCACATTTATTGCTATAATATTTAAAGGTACTCTAAGGCACATTAAAGCAGGGGTTTTCAAACTGGGGTCAGTAAAATATAAAAATGTAAGGATAATTGAATAATATCAAATAAATGCAGAATTTTAGCTTATTAATGTTTCTTTCTGCTTTATAAAGTCTACTCAGTTAATTGAAAACTTAAATGTTATTTCAGTTAATTGTCAGGGAACTATTTCTAATTTGGGGTACTAAAGTTAAGTAACTAAAATAAAAATAAATTAAACTTAAATATAAATATAAAAAGATAGATAAAATAACAAAAATGAAAAATGTCAAGAGCATGTGAACAATATTAAAGCAAACTAACATTAGGATGAAAAATGTATTTAAAAATTTTAATTTAAAATAATAATAATTAATAATAAATACTATAATAATACATAAATAATACTAAAATAACACTGGACTGGATCCTATTGATTTTCATTTGTCTTTATACTTCAAAATATATAAAATCTTTGTAACTTTTAAATAATTGTACTTATCCAAATATAAGTCAGCAGTATTTGTATATCAGAGCACATTGTTCAAGTGTGAAGCAC
>JAFVLL020002013.1:0-43039 GCA_021397915.2 Tor tambroides
TTTACAAATAACTCTACTTAGATGTTATAGATGCTCAGGAGCCTGGTTTCTCCTGAGTGTTTTTTTTTCTACACTATATCACCTCTGGAGTTTTTGTTCCTTGCCATTGTCGCCTTTGGCTTGCTCATTCAGTGCATAAAGAGAAATAATAGTCAGTATAACTTATCAGTGAAGCTGTGATGGAAATTAATTAACACAGTATTATTCTGTGTAGAACTGCTTTGTTGTACTTGTTCTTGAGGTTGTCCAAGAAAATTAAAAACTAATGATTATGGAAACTGAAATTTGTGACACTTGTAATGTAAATCTGTTTGAAGCTTTTTTTTCTTCTTTTTGTATTTCACTTGACACATAGTTTACACATGCATTAAACAACGAGTACATCATGAAAATGCACTAATTGAAGCCTTTGTTGCAGATTTTTGCACTAAAACCTACAGCAAGATGTATTTTAATACTGTTTGCATTCACAATCGATATCAGTGATTTCATCATGGTATTACTGAATTCTGATTTGTTTTCTTGCTTCTATTTAACCTCCTTTATTCTCTGGAACTGGTATTTTCTTCAGGAAATGAAAATGCGCAGTCACATGTGTACATTTATATTGGCATTTCATCTTCCAAACAGAATTTTGAGCTATTCATTTTCTAAAACAATTTGAACAATTGCTGTAACAGAGAAAACATTAAACAGAACTGATTAACAGAAGCCATAAAAAAAATATAACAATCAAATACATATCATATATGCATAAATAAAATAAACAGCAGATGCAGTGCCAGTTGCATGCAGCATATGTAAACTACATGCATTACAAATGCAGAGCATTACAAGGTACCGCAATGAAACATTTTATGCACATTAATGACTTGGTCTAAACTTTCTTGATGTTGATCAGAGATCGGGCTTAAAAGTGTTTACATCGGCTGCATGTTCAAACTTCACTCTGCCAGCCACAGTAATGAGAGGCGTCACAGATCATAAGTGATGCCCTAGTTATTATTATGACTGCCAGTCATGGTTATGATCATTAAACCTACAGTAAACAGTTGCACGAGTCTGTGTTTGTCACGCTGGCCTCCATCTCTCTCTCTGGGAGCAGATGCCTGCGGTGTTCTTTAATGACATGGTGTCAGTGCTGCTACATGTGCTGGGAGAGAGGTTAGACAGTGCAGTGTGCGGCAACTTTCTGTCATTCTCGTTTTCTGTCTTTCTGTCCCATCTCTCTTTTGCTGGGTCTCAAGCCCTCTCCAATTTCTCTGTCTTTCTACATTTCGCTGTTTCTGCTTCCCTTTCTCTCTCAGCCACGTGTCATTCAGGGTCTTTGCCTGACAGGCTGCTCTTTCTGTTCAAAGATAGAAATCTTTAATAATGTAAATAAATAAAAATAAATAAATATTACAACATACAAACAACATAAAAAGTGGGGAAAAAAAATCTTGTTGCAGCAAAAGAAAAAAAAAACAATTAAAAAAATGCAAAACTACCTCTAATAATAATAATAATAATAAATAGTTTTGTATAATGTACTTTTTAAATATAAAGAACTGCATGTACACAATAACTCCAGGATATCAAATGATTAATTAAAATTTTAGTACATAGTAGTTAGAGATACTTAATATGAATTTCCACTGTTGTTGCACAGGAAAAAAAGATACAGGTTACCGAACACTCATTTTTGCCACACTCTATCAGTCACAAGTTGTCACAATGAAAGCCTCTAAGCAGCTTATTGCATGCTTTTTAGCAAAACAGTAAACCAATTATGAGACATAATACAATTCTTGAAAAAGCAAAAATATAAGAGGTAACATACAAAAATATTAAACCAGTATTCTGGCCAACAAATAATGTAATTGTATCAATTTACAACATTTGAAATGCATGACCCGAACTATAACAAAATACCCTTGTCCTGGGAACGCAGTTCAGCCTCTCAGTTAAAATATACCTCCATAAATAACTGACTCTTGATTGAATGTATTTAAGGGGACCTAATTTAAGAGGACTTTTAACTAGGTGTTTGTAACCAGTTGGATTTTTGACTGAAGACCGGATACGTTCTGAGATATAGACATTTTACACAACTTCTCTGCAAGACACCTAGCAGCATTCCCTAGTTGAATTATCTTCATATAATGAGTGCCAAATTGTATAAATGATTGTTGTCTCAAGACTTTCTTCTCATTTGTCTTTCACTGGCATCTCTTTCTTGCTACTTTTCTCTCTTTTTCTCTCTTACATGCTTCACTCAGGCTCTTTCTCTGGCAAGCAACTCTTTCTGTTATAGTAACCTGATGTTGCTACAGAAAAGAATAGTCGTATTGATCTGCGTCCGCTATTAAAGAAATAAATAAATGCGGAGAGAGTTTGAGGGGAATTCTGCCAGGGGAAGGGTTGGAGGTAAGGAGGGGTTCTGCATTGTTGATCCAGAATGACAGTGATTGACAGTAGTGGTAGAAAAGCTGATAGCAACGTTTGGCGTGCCGCTGGTTTAAAGGACGGACATAGCCGCTGATTTCAGGTTTGTGGAGCATGACTGTGCGCTGGTGTGAGATCGTCTCTTAACATCCTCCCCTTGTCCATTCTTCACCCTTACACTCTTGTTGTTTTTCACATAGGGAGTTTATGTATTGTTTAAATCTTTTTCTCACTAATAGTCTGCTTCATTCACCAGGGCCACACTAAGCCACAGCAATAGCACCCCGTCAATAGTGATAGCAGGTGTGGAGCGCAGGTGTGTGCTGGATACGGACCGGAGTGACACGCTGTCAGCTATCAGCTGAAATTAGCAGCCCAGGTAGGAGCCGCATGAGCAGGGCCTTTTCTGCCCATCCTCTGAGTTTACAACACAACAGCTGATGGACAGAACCTGCAATTTAAGATTCCCCCCCTCTCGCTGCTCTCTCTGCTGGTGGTTGTCGCAGGATTTTACTTAAAAATGACTTTATATGCCACCGCAAGTCTGCTTTCACTGATTTAGTCGCTTAGAGGTGAAGTGTGTCATTTCTGTGTCACTATAGCGGCACCAAACGGAGTTGCAAAAATAACTTGATTTTTGCATTTTCGGAATGAAATGTGAGCAGTTTCTGTCCGTGTAAAACTTGCTGCCACAACGGTACGGTTATTGTAAGTGAGGTGTCGCGATGCGGGTGCTGAGATGTTCTGAGTGGTTTTCAGAGCATGACTTTGTAGTTGCTGAGTTTTTTTTGGTTTTTGGGGGGGGGTGGTTGCTAGGTGATTTAATACTGGCCAACTCTTCATGATATTCTGGTCTTTTTATGGTTTTGGTCCAGGAACATAAATTAATGGGAGCTTGGGGCCAAAATTAACAAAAAAAAAAAAAAAGAACCCAAAAAAAATAAATAAATAAACTAAATCAATTTTGACCATCATGGTTAAAGGTAAATGAACAAAACGTGTTGATTGATCTCCTTGTGTTGCACTTAAGATTTGTTTTTTGTTTTGTTTTTGTTTTGTTTTATTTTGTGGTTTGTTTTGTTTTGTTTTGTTTTTTTGTTTTTTTTGTTTTGTTTTGTTTGCAGCATTGATTATTATAATCACAGATGTGTCTGTTGAGTACATGAATGGCAAATCATTTAGTTTAGTCACTTGTGAAGAAGAATTCCACTGAAAAGGTTAAACTCCAACTGTGTTCGGCACTCTTGCAAATGATTTATTTCTGTATATCATATCATACCTTTATGTGAGAAAAAGTAAAGAGTAAAAGAAAGAGTAAAAGTTTTCCATATCTTTTTTAAAACATAAATGTGAACATTTTAAAACATAAATGCAATTGGTCACAAGATACATAAGTGGCAATGTCATTTCACAATCAAACCTGATATTAGATCATGCCTCAATGCCAGAAATATCAGATCCAGCCCCAGACGACAGATCCTGTCAGAAAATATCCATTTTGTCTGGTAATAGAAATATGACCAGTACAAATACAAGTAGTGTTGTACAAAACTGCTTCAAAACAACATCCCATAAAGCTTAAATTTCCATAAACATTCCCTCTTATCTCTTATTCATGAAGACAAACATCGCCTGAAACCACACAATCATAAGACTAAACAACAATGGAAAAATAATATTAAAAAAACAACAATAATATAATATAAATGACTAATCAATGAATAAACCAATGAAATGAGTATATAAATGGTTGAAATGATTATTATAAATGATTACATGATTAAATGGAATAATAAAATGATTAAATGATAAATGATTGTAAATAAATGAACAAATTAATGAATATAAAAGAAAGTAAAACAACACAAATGTATGGTTGCTTAAAGCAATGCACACAGTTTGCGTTTAAGGATCCATAGATCCTTGACTGCTTTTTCAGACAACAGTTTTTGAATGTATTTGTGATTTGAACATTACAGCTGGACACAATGATCAATTTTGGGTGTGTTCCTAACATAAACCATTTGTCTGGCCATGGAAGTCTTGGAATGTGTGTATGGTGTGATTGTAATTATCTGTCTGTTACAGTATATGCTTCATATGTGTTTTATTTGTGTTTTATATTGCTTTATATTGACAAATGGTTAGAAATTAATCAAATATCGGTGCTTAATGGAAAAGCTCATTTCTTCTTTGGTCTCTCCTTCAGTATAAATCAGTGTTTGTTTGTTTGTTTGTTTGTTTTTCTGGAGGAACACAAAGTAAAAAATGTCAGGATGATACATCTGTCCTGATATCCCAATGAAAAACGGTCAGTATTTTGCCATAATCGTAGTTCTATCATGACAACTCTGAAGATTTTAGCATGGTAATGGATATGACAATATTAATGTAATTTTCTTGGCGGAATATATCTGCTATGCTGTTGCTGTTGCTGTTGACTATTGCTGTTGTTGTAGATTATTGCTGCGACTGCAGAGCAAGTACAGGAAGTTGCTACTGCCAATACATACAATGCTGTGAATATTTAAGACATGCTGCTGCTGCACAAATAGCATATGTAATAACCCTTAGCAGATCTATACAGGTGGAGCTAGGGAAGTTGGAGGGTTTCAGAGGAACTCTGAAAGCGCACTGCGAACTGTTCTAGTTAATGCTAAAGTTCACCGGGTGCGTATGCAACAGTAACCAATCAGCTTATGGCAAGTAGTTTAACAGACAGAACATGGCATGTATTATTAGCAGAGTTGAGAACTTATAGTTGTATAATATGTCTTACTATACAAGTCTCTGCACACTGGGATACATTTCAAAACTGAGAAAGGTGAATGGACAGATAGATAGAGTTAGACTGCGGTTGTTAATAAGAGGACACGCTGTGTTACGAAAGCAGGCGCCATAAAAATGTTGGACATTTGGACAGCTTCTCTGAGATCTCTTCACAGAAACACACAAAGTCACAAACTGTACAACCAGAGGTTCTCGGCACATTTTTAAATATTTGTTCTTTATATTGATAAATATCAAGTGAAACTATCAGTTGAAGTTTATGTTTTGTAATGCTTCAACATAGTTCAATCTAAGTCACGAGCCAGTAATTGTTTTGTCTTTCATTAGCAAGTAGCATTGGCATGAAAGTCTTGTGAAGTGAAACAGATGCCACAGGACGCACGGTATCACAAGCAGCCAGTTTGACGGCTATTCGTCAGACTTGGCTCATGTTCATTAGTTGAATTATTCAGAGAAACTTCTCTTTGTCTGCTGAAATGATAATTGACTGTCTACTGAGGGCCGTGGGGTTTTATTATAGCTGTTGTTGGTTTGCGTGGGAATTTCTGGGGGGCTGAATTTTTCCTTGCAAGACGAATTTCATCACAATGCTGAACGATGCAATGGCCCTGTAACACGTTATGCTTATAAACATGAGATCATACTTATGAGGTTTAAGGAGGACTTTTTTCAGTGTACTTCCTTAAAAATTTGAATTAAAAATTGTATTACTCCATATACAGCACTGCATTGTGTTGATGCTGAATTTATTGCATATGAAATGTGGCCAATGATGTGAAATATTACTCTTCATAGAATAATCTTATATCTACAGAGACCTAGCATGAATTAATTAATTCAAGAGTAAATGTCCCTAAAGGCTGCAATTAATGATAAACGTATTAGACGTGTCAGTGCCCAAGAGCGCTGGAGTCTGTCCCGCTACCGCTTTCGCTGGTGCTGTTTCAACTTAACTGTCAGCTGAGATGTGTCAAAAACTAGAGTGTGTGTGCGTGTGTGTGTGTGTGTGTGTGTGGGCGGGTGGGTTTGAGTATTCATTGCGTTGACAAACAAAACTGCCAAATAAACTTATTTAATTCATTGTGACTCATATTTTCATTTCCAATTGGAATGGAAAAGTGTTTGCCACATCCTGTCCAGCTGTGAGGTGTAAGATATTCGGCATCTGTGTGTAAATCACTCTGTAAATTATGGTGTGACCGCCTTTAACTCTCCAGCTGTTACAGTAGAAGCTGTTTAATGGTTAATTATAATGTTCCATTGCATTTGCTGACTATTCAGGAATGAAAAAACAGACATTAGAAAAGAGATAAGGACTACTAGTAACCACTGTCATTGATCATCCTATCACATCAATCCATCCCGTGTTACTAAAAGTTATGTGAGTAGTGATGCGCTTATTAAAAACACTTTTTTTTCGAAAATGCAGCATCATACATGTTACATTGTATTGGGGCCACAACTGAACAAACCACGACAATAGTCAAACAATAATCATTTCTCAATTTCTCTACAGTAATTTTAGTGTATCAGTTGAGACTTCCCTTCCTAGATTCATTTTAGTGTATCAGTTCAGTCTTCCCTTCCCAGAAGTCATTGTTTAGTACTTATCACTGCCAGTCCTAGATTTCTTGAGGCCCTAAGCAAAAATTTGACAGGGGGGCCCCTGTCAGCGCATTCATAAAAACCCCCAAATGTACTCCAACCACTTAATCTGTTCTTTCAGAGCAGTTTCACTGTCAACAAACATACAATTTAAAAAAAGAAAATTACAAACAATAGGACTATAGGATAACAATAGAAAAAGATACAAATGAGATACAATTTAGCCTACTAAAAATAATGGCCTGCTATTACTATTATGTAAAAATAACACACTGCATAGTCTTCGTTGTATAAAATCAATATACATTGATTCTTATTAAAGTAATGTATTAAAGTTGAATAGCAATGAATGATTCTCTCATTTTCTTTTGTGGTTTGATTAAAATTAAATGCGAGATTTAATTTTATTAGGCTGGTGTCACTTTAGGACTGAATGCACAGATCTAATATCCTGACAAGCATTTGATTACTTTCCCAACTGTATATGTTCACTTAACATAACTGACATAACTGACTGCGTTCAGGTGAAAACTCTCCAAGACAGACATGTTGACCTATTGTTTGTGTATTTGCCTTTAATTGCATGCCCAAAGTAGCCAATACTTATCCATGTTTCACTCTGTTTTGGATTGTATGCACAGAAAGCCTCCTGGGAAACAGCATCTTTTCTGCAGCTCAATATCCTTTTTATTCTTTTTTAGTATTAAGCATGTCCGACAGTCAGTTAACATGAATTGAATGATTTGTATGTTATGTAGGAAGGGCAACAATCCACCGCTTTAGGGAAAAGGAATGCGGTATTGTGTTGTCAGAATAGTTTGAAACCAAAATCAAAACCTAAACTAAAATTATATTCATCGCACAGCCGTAATCATTAAATCATCTTTGAGAGCAAGGGGGCCCCCTGGTGGTTTGGGAGTCCTACACAAGGACCAGCACTGCATAATTCAAATATTTAGTTCAATGATGCTGTTCATTACTGTGTTTATTATACAGTTAGCTACACAGCTATAGCTAAAACGGTATGTTAACGATAGTTTAATTAAAATTTTTAATAGCATGTAACTTGCAAATGTATAGCTTGAAAGTAGTGTCTCTCTCACAATCATTTCATTCATTCTCCTGTAGCACAACTGCTTGCATGGCGCTAACAATGCAAATTCTCAGGGAGCACAGATGCTGATAAAATGTACTGCCTGCATATCAGTTTCTTTTGTGTGAATGCATCTACCAAATGCGTAATTGTAAAATCCATCCTTCCCATCATGTGCTTTTTCTATCATTTCTGAACTCAATCATTCTTTCTCCATTAGACCACACAAGTATGAAAAGTTTTTCTGCAGTTCTGATCCCACATGCTGAGAAACCGAGTTAAAAAAAGAGTTTCAAGAAAGACTCAGGCACATATATTTAGAATGTCTTCTAAAATTTATTCTTGCACATCTGGAAGGACAAATTCTTCTGTACTGTATGTTCAAGATGTTTCGCCACTCGTACAAGTGGATTCATCAGTTTGAGGAGATTCCCTGACATTTAACTGGATCGCACACTGTGGTAAGATTTGATTCGCCGTGGGAGTCGCCTCCCAGATGGTGCGAATTGCAATCGCTGTGTGAATTGGGGCGAAACTGCTGGGCTAAAGATGAAAGGACAGCATTGTAAGTAGCTGACAGGCCTTGTCGCAGAGAAGGCTGTTCCAGTTTCACAAAGATGGCCTCTTTCACTCTTTTCTCAAACCATCTGTCTTCCCTGTCCAAAATCTTCACATCACTGTTCTTTATTGACTGATTCTTGTCCTTTAGATGCAAGTACATGATCAAGTCCTGCCCACAGGGGCTGTCTTTTCTGTGTTGAGCTATCACCTTGAAAAACAGTTGTGCCATTTTCCCAATGTTTAAATCAAGACATTATTAACTGCATTGTGTTTTTTTCTTTTGTTCAGGGTGTGATTCTTCAGGTGTACAAGCTTTTGTCTGGGTGTGCTTTTAGAGTATTGCATTTGTCTGTGACTAGTTGATGATTTCTCTGTTGGTCCTTTTAGTTGTTTTAGTAAGGTCCCAGTTTGGGATATCTGCAGGCTTTCGGCTCTGTCTGTCTTCCATTTCATTGGAGTCTAAGCTGGTCTGCATATTTTCTGTTTTGTGATGTCTCATTTTAACGTGTTCTAATAATCAGGTCCCCGGTGCATCTACCAACCCAGAAAATGTGAAAAAGGACAACCCAGTTACTTTGTTTTGGTAAACCTTTCTCTTCAAGCATGTGAAAAAACGAGCCACTTAGATTTTGCTCCCCTAGTGACATAGGAAGGAGATCTTATTATAATATTACTGCCCCTTAATCTGCACGTTTCCATGGCGTCGCCATTTTGTTTTTGTGATTTCTTTCCCAGCTGTTTACCTTCACAGACATAACCAACTGTGTTTTTATAACTTGTGTATTTTTAGCGTGTGTATTTGACAGTTTATGCGGAATAAGACATGAAAGAGAATTTAGTTTAGTACTCACATGCCATGTGACAGCTGCTTTCTGCATTAAAACCTGCATTCTAAATTAAAACCAACTGATGTTTTTCAGCGTAGTATTTGAGATACAAGTTGTAAAGGCACAGCCCTATTCTGGAAAAGGGGGTGGGGAGCAGCAGCTCATTGGCATTTAAAGAGACATGCACAGAAACAGTGTATTTCTGCTTCCACTCAAAATAAGCATTTTCAAAATGATATAATAAATGATCTGTGGGGTATTTTAAGATGAAACTTCACAGACACATTCTGGGAACACCTGAGACTTATATTACATCTTGCAAAAAGGGGAATAATAGGTGCCCTTTAAGCATATAGTGCAAAACAGGAAAGCCTATTTGTTGTGTGGTTCATTTTGCCATTTGAATGTAATACTTGTCATTGTAATTGTAGGTGATGTGTTTCGTAAGCAAAAGCAACAGTCCTTTATGCATGTTAAGATTGGGATAAAATAATACTAAATTATAAAATGGTAAACATGAGGCATTGTTTGTGCGCAATTCTTGGCTTGAGAGCACAAAGACATTTAGAAATCAAAATTGCCAATTGTCCTATTTAGCCTGTCAAAAATATTTATTCATATGTGTTTGGCCTACAGTATGCACTCTGGAGGATCTCAGAGCTGAACAAATCTTTTGTTAAACCAATCAACTATTCAGATTTATTTTGTTTTTCCAAATGGGTCATTCACAAAATATGGTGGTCAACATGTCCCTTAAATTTCAGGCTGTTTTAACCCACATAAAAGGATTAATGCTATACATGATGTTTCTATAAATAATTTCTATAAATAATTGAAATGATTTACCTCTATCATGCAAAAATAAAAATTCTGTCATTTATTTACTCTCATGCACTTTCAAACTCAAAACTCCCATATGGGATAAAAAATGGGATGTTTGTTCTCTTGTGTTTCAGTAAATTAAATAAAACATGTTAAACTATTGCTCTGACATAGAGTGATTTTTTACATCACTTTCCATTAGTATTGCCATTTGAAACTGATTTTGTTACAACGCTGTGGAAAAATAAAGTACAAAATGTTTGGTCAGGTTTCCTGGGTCCTGAAACCAAACCACAACACAGCCATCAGTATTTTTCACAGTTGGTAAGAAGTTACAGTAGATGCAGTGTTTGGAACTTTGGCTTAAAAACTTCCACCTTCCTTCAAAACGGTTTTCTAGCTGACCTCCCACATTTGTTTAGTCTCTTTCTAAGGGTTCACGGGTGCACATTCACATTGACTGTTGCCAAAGCTGCCTGTAAATCTCTTCATGACACCCTGGGGTTCTTTGAGAGTCCTTGAAGTATCTTACAGTCTTCTCTTTGGGTGAGTTTAGTGGGATGGATTGGCTTGCACAGTTTCTTGATGGTCTGGAACTTTCCCAATTCTTAGATTATTGTACCTAGAATGATAGATTTAAAATAGCTCATAAACATGGGCAGGGCTAGAGAGGGTCTAACAGGTGCTTCAGCACCCCCAAGAAAGACCAAAGCACCCCCACAAATAAAGATGAAATAAAATATTTTAAAAAAAAAACATTTTACTTATTACGCATGCATAAGTCATACAAAGCAATACAACATTTGCAGTCGCACTTTTCGCACATTTATGTTAAATTGATTAATATAATAACCTACTAAACCAACCTTTAATATAGGCTATAGGCATACTTGCATATTGTAGCCTATTCTGCACTCAAGTGCGCACATAAAGCTTGCCGCAAAGCACCTGCAAAAGTAATGATTATGAATGCGTTTGGGAAAAAGAAGACATTTTAAATTCTTTATTACTAAACTAGTGCTTTTCTCGAATGCCGATGCTGACTCGCCATCTCCGCAGTAATGGATGTGCAATTAATAAAGAAATGCACCTTTTAAAACAAACTACATAATTAAAGAATATTTGTTTTTATTTGAATTGGTCCGTGTAATAGTATAGCCTACATTTCAAGCTTTCTATAGGCCTGGATTTATTTCCTATGTATGTGAGCCGGTTCATTGTTGTGACATGCTGAATTTCACAGAGACTGCATGAGACGGCAGAATGCGCATCCAAAAATGACAGAGTATTTTAAGTTCTTTCTGCAGAAAAAAAATGCAAGGGATTGCACGGTGGCCTCCATGTTATGCAGTAAGCGCGATATTACTCCCACACTCATAAACAGTTGACATGCGCCTATAAAGCGCATATTCATCTAAATTGACATCAGAGTGAACAGCCAAAAAATGTGATGAGCTGAATAATCATGTAATAAAATGTTGCAAAATTGAGTGGCCGATTTTATTATTCATATGAAAAAACAATAACCTGTTTTGGTCATATTTACTATTAATTGCCCAGCTCCCCCTGTCAATGATCTAGCACCCCCTCAGCACCTGCGTTCAAAGTTCTCTGGTGTCGCCCCTGCTCATAAGAGCTTTCAGTCTCATTCCAGGGAGGCTCAAAAAGTTTGTTTTGTATAAAATGTACCATCCTTGTGGGGTTCCCCAAGGCCTGGGTCCCGGGAATTAGTCCTATGCCCCCGGATTTTACATACATTGAAGTGTTAAGGAGACCCTACAAGAGGTCTGATGCAATTCAAACACTAACTGACTAATTTACAAAACTGATCTTTTAATTTCACTGGTGCTTCTTGCACAGACTGATCATTTCTCTTCATTAGATCTCAATATATCGTCAGGAGCCACAGATATGAATTTTGTGCAATGGGTATGAATTGTGTGCCCCATATGTTTGTTTTTTTCCTCTCAAAGACAGGTAGCCACTGACTTGCATTTTATCAATCATTAAGGACCACAGTTTCAGCTAAAGATCTTCTTTACTGGTCTACTGAAAAAAAAAGTCACATACATCTTGGACAGCCTGAGGGTGAATAAATTAACAGCTCATTTTCATTTCTGGATGAACTATGCCTTTAAGTTGTCTCTACAGAATAGGGATTTCAAGATGTTAAATTTTATTGCAGAAACCTGAAATGAACTGAATTCAAAACATTTTGGCAAATGCTGAAAGGTCAAAAATGAGAATCATAACAACATTGCGAGGAAGTTTGAGGAGTATGTATATTTTTACACTGAAGCTGGAGTTGAGATTTGATACTGCAAATCTAAAATGTAGATGAAGATAATTTTCATATCAATTATCTATTCAGGTCTGCTGTTGCAGTAACATGTCAGGCCATATTTGTACCACAGCAGAGAACTGATGGATGGGTGATGTTGGATGTTCTGGGGCGAGCAGTCTAAGTTGGTTCGTCTCCAGCTCTGGGCATATCTGTACTCCTGCAGGCTGAACCCAGCTGCACAGCTAGCTTCTAATGTGGACTCATTAGCGCTACCACTAAGTGCCCTTCACAAATTAGAGCTCAGTTCCATTTGCTCTTCCATAGCATCCCATTTGTGCCATTCTAGAGCAACAATGCCAAGCGCTCAGTGGTGAATCCTTCACTTGACTTTACTTTTAATATGTGAGCCAGTCTGTCAGCAAGAACATGAAATGTGCATTTGTTAACCAGATCATGATGAAAGGTTGTCTGTAGCTGGCAGTGAAATGTGAATGGTTCTTTGATTTTCAGATGAAATTTGTGATCTTTTCAGTGTGAATTGATGTTTTTTTTGGTGTGTATGAATGCACGGGCTAATGCTGTTCCTGGAGGACCACGAGTACATTCAGTCTTTTCCTAAAATTCGATCTTAAATTAGTTTTCAAAGATGGTGCCAAGAACTCCCAAAAGTCTTTCAAACAGCCTTTTCAAATGTTGAAAAAGTCCGTTGAATAGCCTTTTTGCTACAAAATGGCAGCTATTAAAGGCTGTACATATCAAGCTGTGGGTGCAAGGCCTTTGCTTGTGTACTTTATTCTTGTCAAACCAAATTCGCTGACCTGCAATTCACAGGGGTACAGCTTTTCAAATGCCTCACGGAATGCCACTGCACATGAGGAAGAAGATATTAAAATGTTTCATCAAATTAATTTTAGACATTTCAGAATTCATTTAGGCTTTCATTTACATTGAAATTTCATTGTTAAAATCAAAATGTGACATTTGAAAACAGAACAAGAGAGCTCTGTCAAAACAAACCAGCAGGCATCAGCACAAAAGTTAAAGCCTGCCTCTGGAAATTCAGTTGTTTTTAAACTCAGTATAAATGATGTCTCCATACACACACACACACACACACTTCTACACTCCCTGTCAATGTGTGTGGCTCACTCTCTTAGCTTGCTGATTTTAGGATTCTTCCATAATGATGTGAAAAATAATTAATCAAGGGGTTTTAGGAATGACATTTACAGCATGTTTACTTATTTAAAAAACGTGACACGATTTGTTGTTCATTTGTTTGTGTCCTCTTAACCTTAGTCATCATAAAGACTTACTGCTACGGTATAACACTGAGGCAATATCATGGTTGTCTTTTTTTAAGAGGTATCGCTCAGCTTAACAATGTCAGTTAATCGTTTCACCCTTTTGTTTCACTAACACAAACATTAGCACTACCATCTCATAGGAACAATGCTAGCGATCTCTGCCCGCCAGACAGCGGCCTACATGCGGAGCTGCATTCTAAAGACACAATAATCATGGGATTTGATTGCCTGTCCCTCAACCTCAATAATTGATGACTCCAATATTTACCCCATTACCTGTGTGTTGTAAACATTCATTACGGTAGTGTGTTTGAGAGAGGTGTGTGGCAGCGAGTACGAGGGAGCCTGGCCTGAGGGGAACTCCTGTCAGTTTGACTAATGACAGAAATGAAAAAATATCTCCTAATTACTTTAGAAAAAGGTACAGTACTGCGTTCCTTATCTGCGCAATATGCATTTTAAAACTTTGTGCAGGTTTATTACATTTAGCTCTTTCCATCGTGGCACTGGCATTAGAGACAGAGCAAGTTCTCAAATTTCAAATCAAATTTCATCTCCCTTCATGAAGGCCTAATACCATTTACAACATTATTGTATTTCTATTGACATTAGCATTTTTTATTTTATTTTTTTTTTGGTAACATGTAAATACTGATCACAATATTAGAGCAGCTACTGTGTCTTGCAGGATTTTGTATATTCATTCATTTTAGTAGGTTTCAAATTTTCCATTTTTCCATAATGGTCTCATTGTTTATTGAAGCTAACAGATTTCAGCTGTCTTGGAAACATTTTGTCATGTCTTTATCATGCATTTGCTGTTTATCAAATGCTTTTTAAGTACAGCTTTCAGTAACATAGATAGAATAAAAATATGAAAATCAATTATAAAAATATCAAACAAAAATATATTATATAATCATGATAGTCTAAATGAAGAGTTTGTCAATTTTTTTAGACAATTTTGTATTTACAGTAAGCCATCAACTGTGCTTCTAATAAAGTTTTTTCAAAAGTTAGAGTATTTGGTTCTCAAGTTGACATCAGTCTTCATGGAGCTGCTATGTATGCTTGATATGTGTTATGAGACTTTAGATTTGTGTAAACAACAAAGAAAAATCAAGGTATTATTGCTTGTGTACAGAATAGTTTATGCATTTTCCAATCAAGCTATAAGGAAATACTCCAGGGCTCCCTTTTAGTAAGTTCCCATTCATAGCAAACATATGAGAGTTGAGTAACATCTAAAATTCAAGGAAGAGAATGGGGTTCCTCTTATGGTTCTACATACATTTGACAGCACCCTTAAAGATACGTGCCATATGGCACTTAAAGTGGTTCCCTGATTGCAAGCCAATAAAGTACTTTTAGTGCTATTTAGCACCATTTTTGTTTAGAGTGTAATTTTATTCAATTATGCATTGAAAAAAAGTGAAACAATGTGGCATTTATTTAAAGTGCATTTTTATAGTGTCCTATTAAAAATCAGGGTTTTCGGTTAAAACCTGTGTTGTTCCCGTTTTTGTAAAAGCAAATAGCACTCTCCAATAAAATAAATAATCAAATAAAAAATTAAACAGTATTTTAATGTGACATTTAATGTGAGTGTTGATGTGTGTGTTTTCAGTGTGCGGGATTGTGAAAATAATACTTAAATGTGTATTTAGTTAAGGTGATAGCTATAAGTAAACCTTAGAGCAATACAAAAGAGCAATCCAATCCATAAATGTAAATAAATAAATAAATGTGGAGGTAAGTACTTAAATAATAACTAAATAATGCAGTGTGACTGTGCAAAAGTATATTTAAAAGAAAATGTATTTTTCCGAAAGTCCACAAGGCTAAACGCCTATAGTTTAGCCTTAGCTATAGAAATTCATTCAGTCTCATTCACTCGGCTTTCCACACATGAGAGTAATGACTAAATCATATGAGAACCTCTCCTCAGCCAGAATAATAGGCCTGGAGTACAGCAGAGTATTGTTACTCTCCTCGCAAAATAAAAAAGTCGATGCATCTTTTCTGTTCCTGAGCTTTAGAATGATTCCACGTGATTAGTGCAATCAAACCCCTGATGTCTTTTGCTCATTGAGTTTGCGGCGAAAAATATTATGGGATATTTGTGTTTCATAGAAGGAGACCGTTTATCACGGCCATTTTTCATGCTGTCAAGTTAATTACCAGAGAGCGGAATACGATTACACACACACACACACACACACTCCTTTGCACGCAGAGGAATACAAACACACCCTCTCTCACACACACACACTCACACACAAATACACCTAATCCCACCCCCATGGACACCCAAACTAAATTGTTAGCCTGGAGCAGCAAACTTGCCTCTGTCACTTTTAGAAGCAGCTGAATATCTGTCCATCCTGCTTGGAATAACAATCACTATTACAAGGTCAGAGCAGTTTTAATGTATTTATTTCATTTCTCAGGGGTTCTTTGAGAGGCGGAAATGAATCATGGCTCTATTCAGTGGTGGATGCCGGTTATCCGTTCTAAGGTTACATCACTTCTGCGTTTGCTAACAGATTAGAGCTGTCGTATAGGTTCCCAGAGCTTGGTTAATGGCTGCAGAAAATAAATTTTAACCCTTCCGTGAAATTAACAAAGCTGATGAGTATCAGAAAATCAGTTTAGGAAAAAAAATATGTACATAACTACAAAAAAAAAAAATGTGCTTGCAAAGTGCTGCTTGTCCATGTGGAAGTCATATGATGGCAGGGTGTTGTGGGTGGTTGCCAGTGTGTTGCTATACAGTTGCTGAGTGTTTTTAACCCGTTGCTGTGTGGTTGCTTGGGTGGCTCCTTGTGGTTGAGTCCAGTTACAATTCTTTGTTTGTTTATTTGCATGTTTACGTTTCATTCATGTATTAGAATTACTGATACAGATGCTTGTCTTAGCAAACACAACTAATAATTATATTTTAACTGTATTTTGTGAAAAAGATGGAATGCTGGCAGAATTATCTCTGCTATAACACAGAGGTGGTAGAAAATGGGATCATCATATTATCTCAACAGATATGATATTATCTGTTAAATTAAAAGTGGTCAGTCATGATGACTGAAGTGAATTAGCTCTACTCTTCTACCTGTGGTGACTTTCTGATCACGTGAAGTTACTGACAGACACTGAGCTTTATATAATAACAGTTCAGTGCATAAGAGACTCACTGTCTCTCAAGAGGGGCTGTACAGCGTTCCTATTGGTAAGTAAATATACTGTGTGTGTGTGTGTGTGTGTTGAGACTCAGATATGGCAGACACAGGATATGACTTAACTAACACTGTCTATCCATTCACAGAGACTTTGCTGATTTTGGCACCTTTGCTGTTGTTTCTTGGTTGCTGGTGTCAAGGAGGAAAATGAAAAGACAACTCTCATTTTTCCTAATTAAAAATGTTGTTGCACCTGCACTGAAGTGTAACTTTCTTGGAATGATGATGGATTAAATTTGGTCTGCTTTCAAATACTAATAAGTGGAGGTACTGTTTTGAGAATTATGAATATACTTTAATAATCGGATATCAAACCATATAATAATAATAATAATAATTATTATTATTATTATTATTATTATTATGTTGTTGTTGTTGTTGTTGTTGTTATTTTATACAATAACTATTATTGTCATCTGATAATAAAATGAAATTTCTGATAAAGATAATACAATTCACAATACAGGTAGTATAGTGTACATAAAATAAAATAAAATAAAATAAAATAAAATAAAATAGCTTTTTAAAAATTGTTTATGTTTTAAATTTCCTGACATTTGTAGATTTGTTTATTTTTAATTTAAAAATATAATAAACAAAGCACTAAGAGAGACTAATACAGATTCCCTGAATACCTTTTACTCAGGACTGATTCTGACCCACAAAACCCTTGACATTTGCTTGAAAACATTACCAGTTATGGACTTCATCAAAGAATGAGCTAGAAGAGAGAATGATGTTCTGCCTTTAATTGACAGAGAAAGCTATAGAGGCACAGATTCAGCTAAATCATGGTTCTTCTGGCCTTTTAGCTTCAACAATTTTTTTAAAAAAAGTGACAAAACAACAACAGTAGATCTTTTTTTCAGACGACATTTAGCTCCAAGTGAAAGAACAACAGTGCAATTTTTTCTTTCTTTCTTTAGGATTGGGAAAATGTCACCTACAACATTAGAACATGAATGTGAAACAGATACTTAATTAACCCAAGTGAAGGTTAGTGTTGTCACAAACTGAGAAACTCTTGAATTATGTATGACTGTGCTGCTGTGGTTATTTATATGATGTCTAATAGCGTGACCACTGAATATAATTGGTCTTCATGTCTGAATGTAGAATAAAATGTCAAGGTCTTTCTTAAATCAAATAAACCTTAAGCTGTGTTTTTGTGTGATGCTTATGTGTTTAGGTCATAATGGTTGTATTTTGTCAGTAAATATTGATTCAGATATTTTAATACAGAATGAATGGACTTTTCAAAATATTCTTGCATATGAACAAAACTAGATTGTCTAAATATGATATTTTATCAACATGTAGGTTTTTGTACATAAAGTACATATAGTACACAAACCTTTATATTTGGACATAAATATAAAGGTTTGTGTACTATATGTACTTTATGTACAAAAACAGTACTAATGTATGGAAAGCATCTTATACGTGAACACATTTAGGTATGAACATCTTTAAAGGCACATAAATGCTTATGAATCCACAAAGAATCCACCAAGTTTAACTGAATGTTGAAATAATGGAATGTGCACCTTATTGTATTTCCAATGATGAGACAAATGTATCTTTAACTCAAAAAAAATTTGACATTATAACTTAATTACAGTATGTATGATTTTTTAGTCATGTCTGTATTTCATGTATAGCTACTTCATGTTACTATTAAAATATTGTTTCTCAAAGTGCGGTCACATCTGCCACTGCTCAGTGAAACATGACAGGCAAAATATAGCCATTTCAATAGGAATAGGTGCAAATTTTGGTCACAGGAATTCACCACATTGCCAACAGAAATCTGCTTGGTTTGAAAGTGACTTCTGTGTGCAGTGTTTCATGCATCATTACACTATTAACAATGGAATGGACCTTTTTTTGTTCGCAAAATTTAGCCAGTGTGACCGCACTTTCAGACAGTTTTTCCACCAATTACTCATAAATGAGCCACTTTCAAATGAGAAACCTTCAACCCTTGCAATGGTTTTAGTAATTTCAGTTCTCAGCTTCTGTAATATTCAAAAAAATTTGTACATCCAGTGCTGGGTTGTAACCAATTACATGTAATCTGGATTATGTAATCAGGTTCCAGAAATTAAGTACTTGTAATTAGATTATATTACATTTTTAAATACTCATAATAAGACTACAGTTACTTTTTTATTGATTACATAATTACATACTATTCACATGGTCACATGACATGCAGGTAAACAGGTATTATTTCATATTTTTATGAAGTGTTTTATTTTAATTGTTGTAATTTTTCAAAGGTTTCTTGTAATTTTACATTTTTATGATTTAACTTAAACTTACAAATCCTGTGCAGTTCCTTCATGAACCCCAGTTTGGTAAACTTTGACGTAATGTAATATTTAATGCACTTTATGTTGTTAATAACAACATATGGAATATAGTTTCTTTCTCTTTGTATTTTTATATCAATATGATACAATATTATCGTATTTAAATCAATGTGATAAACAAATTAGTTCAAAAGTAACCTAAAAGTAATCAGAAAGTAGTCTGATTATATTACCTGAAATATGTAATGTAATGGATTACGTTACTAATTGTAATTTTTTTCCATGTAATTTGGCATCAGTAATGGACTACAATTTGTAATCTACCTAGCACTGCATGTACATCTTACAGGTTTGTACATATTGTAAGATGTTGAAGTTCATACATAAAAGTTGCTTTACTTTATATATACTTTAAATGCTGCCAATGTGCAGATTTTGTATTTCTGATATGTCTATCCAATCCTTCACTTGTCTGTTTAATTAATCTATACGGCTGAAAATATGGTTGAGTCAGTCGCTGCATGTTTTTTGTCTATTAATGCCAAAAGACTGGCTTAAAGGAATTGGCCCTTGCTAACAGCATCCACTCCTCTGGGCAGGCTTTCCATGTGTCCATCTGTCAATCCACCTGATTTGGTAGTTAGGGTTATGGGTCACCAAACAAAGTCTAACTAAGTCGATCATTACCAATTTTTGGCATCATGCATGTTAGTATGCGCCAACTGTCCTATAACATAATTTGAGGGCATGACCTTCGACTGCACCCTAAATATACAAGCATGAATACCCATTATATTCAATATAAAAAAATCCATACAACACAACGTGAGGTGCAAACCCATGAGAATGAAGTTCAACACACATCGGCAGGCCTGCAGGGCACAACCACGCTTGACTAACAGAGAAAATCATACGAGACCTGCTTCCTGTGTTGAAAACATAAAGACATGATACTGCTCTACCACCATAACATCTTTATTCTCTTCACAGTTTGCCATCATCAGCTGAGGTGATTATCACCTCTCTAAACTCTAATTGCTTGACCTTAACTAAAACATGCAAACTGATTCTCATTAAAAACAAAAGGTTAAAAAAAATAATTTGGGTCAATTAAAATAGACAAAGTAGGAATTGCAGGTGTTTCTCCATGGAAGTACTTCAGGTTACCTAATGTTATTTTATCAGAGAGTTAACTTAATAATGTTGGTAAAATGTATTTATTGCAAGTGTACATATAAATCTGTTATCAAAGAATCACTGCTTTTGCTGAATTTTTGAATTAGCTCAAATCTATTAAAAAATAATGCTATAGCATGCATATAATAACAGATATTATGACTCGAGTTTCCATACTTCAACCAAGGATAATGAAATTATTATGTGCAAAGGCTTATGAGTATTCTCCGCCACTTTTTTTTTACTTGAACATTTTGAGTTTCATTTTGACTGAAGTAATGTCTGTTTAGAACCTCTTGACCGATTTTATATAATAGCTTTAGGGTTTGCAGTGTAACGGTAACGTAAGAATAGCCCAAAGTTTAATAATTTGATTAATTTTACAAAGCTGTTATTATTTACAGTGTAAGGCTGTAAGGCATTAACTTCCCCACAGATGTACAGTATGAAGTAATTTGAGCTGACTGAAACACACAACATAATTTAATCCACCAGTTGCGTTCCTATTACACCTAACCTGCGCAGCCATACAGCTAGTCTCTTTTAATTATCATCAAAAACCATGACTTGTTGCATGTTTTCAATAAGTGGAAGAAATTTAAACCATTTCCACTGAGCCACATAGACCGTCATGCCGCAAACATGTGACAGGTAGGAAAGACAGAAGTTCAGAGCAGAAGCATATCAATAAAACTCCGATGATACATTATTAACACAGGCTGCTTTGCAGTGTCAGATTGACGCTGTCCATCGCCAACTTTCCTCTGAGAATCAATTAGGAGATAAACAGCATTGTGTCTTTGGCTGTGGGAGACTACACTGGCTGCCCATCCGGTTTTCCTGGGGCAAGGAAAATGGACAACAGAGTGGCATCCATTAGGAATAGAGACAAGTAAAAGTGTTTGTTCGTGCAGTGGTTTAGTGGGGGAGGGTTTGAGGCTAAAAGCGCTGCAGGGTTTGAGTGCAGGTGATGCTGACATGCATTAAGTCTTCTGATGTGTTTTTTTAGTAAACTTGATAATTATTGTCATACTCTATATTAACATCAAATAATCAAACAAATGTCGTATTTTTATATTATAACAATTGCTGAAGAAATGTATCATGGTTGAGAAAACCAATCAGAAAACTCGTAGTCGTTCTAAAATGACGAACTCTGCACATTCCATATTAATGTGCCGACTAGCTACATGCTTGCCAACTGTAAACCACCTACATTAAGAATAACAAGCTATATTACTTGCCAGTAAAACTGTAACTGTTTGTTGAACATTTGTGCCTTTCATTATATTAATGAAATGAAAGCAATAAACCTTATTAATAAGCTTATTGATTTTTCATAAGGTCTCAACCAATATTTCAAGGGCCAACACAATATCTATAGATATAACTTTTCATATATAATTGTAATGACAGTTATAATACATTGTAATATTTATCTATTCATGATTACAATGTATATGTGTCACGGGTTGTGTGGTGGGAAGGACGCAGGAGACTTGGGGTAAGTACTTTTTTCTTCGTTTTAATAAATCAAATAGAAAAACAGGAAACACAACGTAAATGGACAAGTGAACGGACAAAGACTCAGGGAGAACTCAGGACTTATAAACACATAGAATGTAATCAAGGAGAACTGAAACAGGTGCTAGGAATAATCAAATCAACTTAACTAGAACAGGAAAATAACCATATACGGAAACTCAGGAACAAAGACAGGGGTAAAACACGGAAAACCAAGTCCACAATCCTGACATTATCCCCCCTCCCAATAGGCGCGTCCCGCGCCGTAACATATCCACCGGGGAGGGGGGGTGGGCACCCTGGAGGCTAGTCCAGGATGGAGACACGGGAGGCCTCCAGGGCGAAGCCGGGAGCTCGGCCATGGCGGGTCCAGGGACTCGGGAGGCCAATGTGAATCTTCCGTGGCCTTAGCCGTATTGGCCACGGACACATGCCCCCCCCCCCCCTCCCGCAAAATTTTTTGGGGGAAAACTATGAAATCTGGGGGGCGCTCTGGAGGAGCGGGCACTTGAGGGCGCCCTGGAGGCACGGGCAGTGGAATGAGCCCTGGAAGAGTGTGCACTGGAACGGGCCCAGGAGTAGCGGGCACTGGAGAGCGCTCTGGAGGAGTGTGTACTGGAGGGTTCTGTCAAGGAGCAGGCTCTGGAGGACGCTGACGAGGAGCGGGCTCTGGAGCTGGGCTCCAACACATACCCTCATAAATCACCAGTAATCCCAGGGGCACATGTGCGTCCGTCGGCGGGCTTGACTTCGCCACAGATGGTGGGCTTGAATGAGCCGCGAACGGCAGCGGGCTTGCGTGAGCCGCGGACGGCGGCGGGCTTGATTTCCCCCCGAATGGCTGGCTTGAATGAGCCGCGGACGGCGGCCTTGACTTCACTGCGGACGGCGGCCTGGATTTCCCTGCGAACGGCAGGCTTGAACAAGCCACGGACGGCCGCCTGTATTTCCCCGCGAACGGCAGGCTTGAGTGAGCCTCGAACGGCGACTCGGGGGCTGAGGACGCTGGCGAAGCTTCTGAGGAGAAGGGGGTGTTTGGAGTTGGGCAGGTGGTCCGAGCCGTTGGGGCGGTATGTGGAGGAACCACATACCGTTCCAACTTCTGACCAGCCTGCCGCAAACCCCACAGCACGTCTTCAGCTGCAGTCATCCTTCTGCGAAGAGGTCCGTTCATCTGTCATGGGTTGTGTGGCGGGAAGGACGCTGGAGACTTGGGGTAACAGGGGCGTAAATTTCGTCTAACAGTAGGGGGGGACAATAAACATAAAATTTCTCAAAAGCAATTTTTGAAGGGGACACAAATTATACAGCCAAAATTGTACTTGTACGGATAGATATGCGTACACAGCATGTGTATAGCATGGAGACCGTGTTTAAATATGAGTTTGGTTCATATTGTTCACCACGCAGTCATATTATAATTATTATTTTGTGTCCTCCACATAGTATTTAGGTTTCTTCTAGGACTGAGGACTTCTCTTTAGATATTCACTGATCTGCCACTTAACATCATACTGAGCAAAACCCAACACATTGGTAGGTCTACAATATTTGCCTAATATCAGTTCAGGCTTATCGCCATGTTAGTTATGGGGGGTGACAAGCTACGGAATTAAGCTTGGTAACCCTATAATCGCTCACAGAAAAATACATCTGATATCATCATTTTTTGTCATGACTAATTTATTAATGAATCAGCATCATCTGTATTAAATAGAAATAATCATTTCACACGATGTATAAATATATATATATATATATATATATATATATATATATAAAATAGCCTTGGCAGCCTAAGTTACTCACAAATAACTACTGAAGAACTTGACTAGGGATGGGCGGATCGATCCTAAAGTATCGAGCATTTATGCATTGATGTTGTAGAACTTAAAGAATTCATCCTCACATAAAAATATCGATTCTAAAGTGCATTTTTTTTAACCACTAATTTTATTTATTAAGAAACTCGGTGCATAAAATAAGCTTCTAAATGGAAAAATAGACTATATTAGCGAGTGATTGTGTTGGATAGAGCTATTTCTCCTGCTCATTGGAACACACGCAAATGCTGAAAGACAGAACCAATCAATCACAGACAGTGTTCGCTGCTGACGCATGGCTCAAAGTGTTTGTTCAAATAGGGCTGCGTTTCCCAAAAGCATCAGAAGCATAAGTAGATCCTAAGAAACCATTGCCACATTATTACATTACGTAACATTATTACTATATATATAAAATTAATTCTGAAAAATGCATCATGATTTCTACACAAATATGAAGCAGCAATAATCAGAAATGTTTCCTGAGCAGCAAATGATTCATTTCTGAAGGATCATGTGACACTGAAGACTGGAATAATGATGCTGAAAATTCAGCTTTGATCACAGATGCATTTAAAATTGCATTTTTTAAAATAGGCCTACATTAAAATAGAAAATAGTTATTTTAATGGTTATATTTCACAATATTGCTGTTTTTACTGTATTTTTGTTCAAATAAGTGCAGCCTTGGTGAGCATGAGACTTATTTAAAAAATATTACAAAATCTTACTAACCCCAAACTTTTGTGTACATGTAATATTTATTTTAAATAGGCTAGTTTGTGTCAGTAAATTTAAACTGTTGTTAAAAGTTCAAATGGATTCTGTTATGTTCTGTAATTGCTGTTAATAAATCTGTCAGAAAAAAAAAAATATGCTAAAGTTTCACCTTTAGATGGACAGCATTCTGGCAGCCTTTTAAAAACAATTAACCATGGTTTTATTACAGTAACCACAGTTTACCACAGTATTTGTAGTAAAACTGTAGTAACCACAAATTTACCATGGTAATAATAATACATTTTGTGTGTAACACCATGTTTATTTTTCATGAGGTACCCTCAAAGGTGCACCTTTGTAACTTATCTATACCCTTAAAGCATGCGTACTTGTATGGTACTAATATGCTCCCTTTTAGGGGTATAGGTGCACCTTTGAGGTTACTGCCCCAGTAAAGGGCTAAAATACAATTTTAGTATATTTCATTTCTGACAGTGTAAACAAAAAAAGGCCTGTGAAATGTTTTTTAAAAAAACATGGCTTTAAAATCTAATATTAAATGAGTATAATTACTGATTATATTCTTTTAATAATTTAAAAGATCATTTTAGTTTCCAGGTATCGGTATCGGTATCAGTATCGATATCGACGATACTGGGCTTGAAAATATCGGTATCGGATCGAAAATAAAATAAGCGGTATCGCCCATCCCTAAACTTGACTCTCTCCCACCGGGCTCGTGTGTGTATCGGTAAAGGTGGAAAGGAGTCAGTGGACCAAACCACTGTGAGGCAAGGGAGGGGGCTGAAAACATTTCTGAACTTAAAACGCTTTTTTGCGTTTATTTTGTTTTACTACTTACACAATTATTTTAAGTATATGTCCGTTATATTATTTACAATACACAGAGTCACTTGTAATGATATTTAGGAATAATCAAATTAACTTAACTAGAACAGGAAAATAACCATATAAGGAAACCCAGGAACAAAGACAGGGGTAAAACACGGAAAACCAAGTCCACAATCCTGACAATATGATGCATGTGCATAATTATAATATACATAATGAGTTTAATGCATTATAACACATTATGAAACACACTTGGGATTTAATGTGTTGAAATGCATTCTTTAAATTTTAATGATTTATTGAGTATTACAATGTATTAAATATAGTTACAATGATGAAAATGATGCTGAAAAAATATGCTAAATTAAATATTAAAATTGGAGCTGGTGAATCAACATGCAATTAATTGAAAATGTTTAGTGCACTATTTTTTTTACTGCAACAAGTCTTTTTTTAAACCGATTTTAACATTAAATTCTGACATTTTATCCAGAACTTGTATGATTTCTAAACAATATTTGGAATAGGGTGAAACCTTTTACAATGTGTCAGATGTCATAGCATAACATATAATAGCATACTAGCATACTGTTTTTACATATGGGTAAGGGGCATGATTTTTTTTTTTCAATCCATTATACTAAATGAATGCATTAAATTGGCAGCCCAAATTATAACGCATTAAGAACATCTTTATAATACATTACACATACAGGCTTCGCAGAAGGTCAAAAAATTCCATCTTCTGCGTATTATTTAAAGAAAAGCATACATATTTCTGAATCATTCTTTTTCTTTTTTAATGGAGAGAGTGCAGTTTCAATCAAACACGATGCCTCGCTGTGTTTCTTTCATCATTGTCCTCTCTAATGACTCAACGACCACTCAACAATCACTTTTGTACAGCTCTGTCGAAGTTTTAATAGATGAAAAATGAAATCGAGTCTGTGTGACTTTTAATGAGCATTGGCCTGTTATTCCCCTTGTTATCTGGTAATTAGCATATATTAATGTTCAGAGCCACATACCCTGCTAAGTATGTATATATTTGATCAGAGCTTTAAATAACTGCCAATCAAAAACACAGAAATATGAGACCTGAGAAGGAAAGGCACATGAGAAACAATTTAATAGCCACGGGAGAAAAACTCATTTACAATGGTAATAAGCATCTTCATCTCCCCTCTAAATCAAATGAATGGCTCTCTCAATAAACTTAAGTTAAATGAGTAAAGGACACATAGGGCATCTGAAGCCAACTGTAAACTATAAGACTGAAACTACTGTAGTCATCCTTATGTATAAGACTTACTATTTTGTGACAAAAAAGCCTCAAAACTTCACCAGCTGACATGTCAGTGATGCTGTTTATAGTAAGCACACTTGTTAGACACACTGTAATGAGTTGCAAACTCCAAAATAAATTATAAACTGAAATGTGACCCACCAGTCGTCAGGTGTGCACACTGTCCCAATGTTAAAAAGAGCATCAATGAGCATTACCCAAACTGTAAGAGAGCAACAGAACATCAGAGGATTGTGAGGTACTGGGAAGTGGGGACAAAAATAAACAATATTTCAGTCATTGCCTCTTTGTCGTCCCTTTTTTCAGTTCACCTTTTCACTTTCCTAATCAGTGCAAAAACAGTGGCAAGACCATTCTCTCTGTTATTTGTTATCCAAAACTCTTGCTTAATTTCCATATGTGCATTACTTGGTATTACTTTGTGAGAACACATTTCGAGATCGTAACTAGAGAATGGACAAAAAAAGCAAAAAAAAAAAAAAAGTCTTTAAATCTGTGTGGGCAGCAAGCTTATTCACTATTCACTAAACCTACATCTTATTTACTAAATACCCATAATCCAGTTTAACCCACCACTGTCTGCACTGATTTAGCCAGTCATTGTCATTCTTTTTAGCATATTTCAGTGTAAATTGAGCTTATTTCTAAATTAGCCATTTAATTTAAAAGATAAATATGTGTATATTTTCTAGCTATCAGCGAAAATTTGTCCAATGTTGATCAAATGGAGAAGAGCATTATAACGTGACATAAATCTAGATGCACTCGCTGTGGTGAAGTAAAGCATTCACACTAGACTTGACTGCATTCTGTTGAGCAGTTCATAGATATGTGAACACAGGAGACTGGAGAACACAAGTTCATGTGAAGAAGTTTTTCATTCCACTGCGAACAAACATTGACCTGCCAGTTCTGGCTTACAAGCTCATATGACTAGAAGAAGTGTGACCAACAGACAAGCTAGAGGTCAGATTGACCTTTTGACTGAATTCAAAGAACACAGAGGTACAATAGTATACTTTCAGATCTTTAATTTATTATTAAAATCAGAAGTGTTTTCATTCTCTGCCGATCTAGTGTGACCTAGGGCTACAGTATTCTGCATCCTCCCCAAACAAGCATTCAAACTAGCCAGAAAGATGGGAAATTGCACCATGCAAAAATTGCACTTACCGCTAACTTCTGTGTGTGTGTGTGTGTGTTTGCACCATTACCTGATTTGCATATTTGCTTTTAGTGAATCAGGTGGAAAAAAGGCAGACAATTTCCCCAGAGAGCTATAAAAAGAAATGTTCCACATTAATGACATCACAAGAAGATGCTCTTCATTTGATATGAGCGCAATAGAAAGATCACACATAATTAGTTACTACAGAAATGTCTACTTCAGACAATCAGAGTTAGCATTTGAAAAACGGTTCATGTTCAGCCCACAGGCCCTAAAATAACAGAAAATAGCACAATGTGCGCTGTTTTTCCACAAATTTGTTGTCTAAAGTATTTCTTTCATAGCAGGGCCAATTTCATCAGTCTCTGATCACTTTTCATTAACGTTCTGGAATGTGTGAAATTTTGGGTTGCAGTCATGCAGTACGGCTACTGCTACAGTAGCTGTCGAATGAAAAACCAATAGAAGTGCAGCAATCATTCACCTACATTTGTATAAAAGAGAGAGACATTAAATCACAAAAGACTAGTTAAACATGTTTATACTAGCTTGTCTGTATGATATACAACATAAATTTATTTCATGATCCTTTACGTTATGATCATACTATCGCACAGTTCTTTTCTTTCTCATACATTTTTAATGAAAAATACTGCAAGCACGAGTGCAAGGTCTGCGTTTCTGCTTTACTATTTCAATTTTGCGTGTAAATAAGGATGTAAGGCTAATCACTTCAAACGCCCAGTCAATGCTGTCTCGATCATGACCAAAGTCTTAGATGCTATGTAGTCTGACATAAAAGACAGCTGCACAGCCTGCCATGGCTTTTACATCTGAATGGGTTAATATCGAACAATCTGACAAGTAAAGATTCATAAAGGACAGAGGGGGAAAACGTATAGGTTGCACCAGGCTGTAGATGCTTATGTTAGAGCAACTAACATGGAAACAATGACGCCAGCTCCCCCACCCCCTCGCAATGTGAGGCTCTTTGTTGTGACTTGGTCTCGTAAGAACAATATTCTGGGAGCAGCTGTCAGATCTTGGGCCACGGAGTTTCGGTTACAGGGTGGCTGAATGTTCCAGCAGGTCAGTTCTGAGGGGGATTTGATGGGTGGTCACACGGCGGGATTCACGTCCACGCAACACCCACAGGAATTTCTGTTCCCCTATCATTCCCGATTCTACGCCCAGCAGCCTCCAGTAGGGGCCCTGAGCTCTGCTTTTGTGCTGATGTCATTTACAGACGCTGCCTCTCAGCGTGGCTAACGCTCAGCAGTGATGGGGAAATCAGACCCCATGAAGGGGGATTACTCCTCGTGGTATTGTCCATGCTATAATGCTGGAGATGGGTGTCTGTTATCTACACAACAGCCGCATTTCACCCTGACAGGGACGCCTGGACTCCTTTCATTGTTTTCGCCATGGAGCACAACACGACCCCAGATGAGAATGCTAAAAGCAGCATATCCAAACAGAAGGTGCCCCCTCTGAGCCACACTGGCTGATCTGATGTTGGTGCAATGACACCCACCACTGTCTTGACACTTCTGTATCATGGTTTAGCTAAGCTGAAGTGACTCTTTTAATAGCTGGTAAATGGAAATTCAATAATCATTGAGTTAACCTCTACTCTTGGCTGTAAATGCCCAATTAAAACACTATTACGACTAAGCAATACTAATGATGAGTGTTTATTCAAGCTTGCAATGGCATGTAAAGTTTTGGATAGAACCGCCTCTTGTTCGTCCACCGTAGAAAATGTAAATATTCATTCATTGGTTGTACAAAGAAATGTGCTATTTTTATATTTCCAAAAGTCCGATTTTTTTCATTTGTAAACGAAGGTATATGAATATTTTTTATCAATGCATGAGATGCAAAACTGTGATGTTGCACTAGTAGAACATGCTGTTTAGTTTAATTTGGCATTATAAGCTTTGCGCTAAGTGATGTGAAACAAAAACAAAGTGCTTTTTAGAAAAACAGTTTTGATGTGAATGCTTTCCACATTATTCACGTTTTAATTAGTAGTTACTATTTTGTTTGTTTTTTCTCTAAAACTTTAGTATAGGGACCAATTCTCACTATTAGCTAGTTGCTTATTAGCTAGTTGCTTATTAGCATGCCTATTATTAACATATTGGCTATTTTATAAAGCGCATGACTATAATCTACATCCGTAATCCTACCCAATATCTAAATTTAACATTTACCTTATTAACTATTAATAAGCAGCAAATTAACAGTTTATTTAGGCAAAAGTCATAGTTAATGGTTTGTTAATTGCGAGAATTGGACCTTAAAATAGTGTGACCTTTTTTTTACTATTTATAAATCATAGTAAAGGAGTTCACATACGATTCTGCCTTATTGACAAACACAACAAAATATTAGATGGAAACACTCTATAGTAAAGTGCCCCATTAGTTAACATTAGTTAATGCAGTAACATTTATTACAGTGTTTATTCTTTTTTGAGTCACACTTTATTTTAAGGTCCAATTCTCACTATTAACTAACTATTAACTATGACGTTTGCCTCAATAAACTCCTAATTTGCTGCTTATTAATAATTAGTAAGGTAGTTGTTAAGTTTGGGTATGGGGTAGGTGTAAGGGATCCAAAATATGGTCAAGCACAATAAGGCATTAATATGTGCTTAATAAGTAAAAAAAAAAAAAAAAAAAAAAAAAAAAAAAAAGCCAATATGCTAGTAATATGCATACTAACAAGCAACTAGTAAATAGTGAGAATTGATCCCTAAACTAAAATGTTACCATGTTAACTACTGCAACTAATGAAACATTAAAGAGTTACCTGTTAGATAAAGTGTTACATTTGCTCGTGATTGAGGAGTTCATTGCCTGAAATGAGATTGTGACTATGCATTTTTGATGGAAAATATGATGGCTGACACGGTGAGATTTTATCTTTTTAGAATACACTGTCACTTACATTTTATAAGTATATACAAAGACGGGAAAAAACTGCACTTTTTTTTGTTTGGTTGTGTTTTTATTTGTACAACATAACAAGGAGGCTGGGGACAGGCCAAAAACACATTCAAAAAATAAATAAATAAATACCAATTATGATATGCTTGTGTGTCTATGTATAGTAAAAGTTGGCACCAGCTATTTATCATCAGCTATTTATTTAGGGACAAAAACTGCACTAGTTTTGTACAATTATTCTATATCTATTTGTACAATTATTCAATATGTGCATCTTGGGAAAGTTGCTCTCGGCAACCTCAGGGTTCCCATGGTGATGAGATGTCAGCAAGTGTCAGTACAACCTTGAACCCTGGAAAAGCGGTCGGCACTATATATGTTACGTTCCCTTGGTGACTATTTAAAAGAATTGCACAGCTGACATCGCTTGTTTTAGAAGACGCACATGTGAGTCTTTGACCCCCTGTAATGTGGGAATTGTATCAATGAAAGTGTTTAGTGGTTCACAGGTGAAAGATTCACAGCGGGACAAGTGCAGGGGAAAAGACATTTCCGCTTGTTTCGAAGATACATCTGCAGTCATTCAGAGCTTATCCCTAAAGCAGATGATGCGGGAACATCTACATTTTATGCCATTTAATGATGAATAAGCACTATATTTTCTTTTTAAAGCAACTGATTTTTTTGAAGTCATGAATGTGTTGTAGTATTTAGGCCAAATCGCTCAGTCAGACATCATTATTGCAGACATCAGACCAATCACTGTTGCCTCCATTTTGAAAAGTGGGTCAAGCCACATGACTGGGGCGGGACGTGACAGAAGCAACCCTTTGTTGGGCTGCATATTTTTCCATACCAGGTTGGAAAAAAAAGAAATAATATATTTAAAAATTAATTCTACCAAGAATTTTTGTTTATTTAACTCAAAAAACATTATTTAATGTTATATTAGTGTAATTCTAAAATATAAGTCAATCATTAACTAAAACTAATACCATACTTAAAATAATTGGTAATTGAAATAAAATAAAATATAAAAAAACTTTGTAAAGAGTCCACTGAAGGCGAGCGTAGTGAGAACCCAAGTGCAGTTTATTTACAAGGTGATATCCAAAATCCAAACATAATCCAAACAGACGAAGACTTGACTTGAAACAGACTTGACATGGCATGAACATACGTGGCATGAACAGACTAGACTCACCAACAGCAGGTTACAACATCAATACACGACCAAAACAAGGCAAGGACATGGCTACTTATAGTAAACAGTGAGGGTCACATGACATGAACAACCAATCAGAACATGACACATTGAACAAGGGAACCAATAGCATGAATACATGAGGGCAAGGGAAGCATGACACAAACAGGAACATAACCAAACTTCAAAATAAAAGACATGAAAACATAAACATGAAACAAACCCCAAAACAGACCTTACACTTTAGTAGTATTTCAGCTAGAATTTCTCATTTGTGTACTAAAATTAATAAAAGTAAATAAACTATATAAATAAAAAAATTAAATACAGAACATATAAAACATATTAATAAAAACTATAATAGTATATCAATGACACTGTAAATACAATTCTATTATATTGTAATAAAAATATATAGCATAATTAATCACAACCTCAGCTGTGTCTTGGCTGTGTTTGAGTGCTTGCATTATTCATACACAGAGTTTACTGTACTACAACGTCTGTCCTGGAGAGCCATAGTCCTGCAGAGTTTTGCCCCAGCCTTGACAAAAATTCATCTGCCTGTAGCTTTCTAGTAACCCTTAGACCTTGATTAGCTGGCTCAGGTGTGTTTGATTAGGGATGGAGCTGAATTCTGCAGGACTGTGGCTCTCCAGGACTGACACTGGCCACCCCTGCTGAAGTAGTTTCCTTTGCATTTGGAGTCTGTTGCTGCTTTTTCTCAGGATAAAATCAACAACTCGAATGATGATTCAGCAAAATGTACAAAGGTATGCAAAACCATCTGACAAAGCATAAATGGCATGGCAGGAAATAGTGTGCCAACAAGAAAAGACAAACAAAAGAAAGAAAGAAAAGTTTGAGTACAAAGATTAACTTGTACCTGAATGCTGGAAAGAGAAAGCATTGAGGAACTGTTGAGAATCCCACCTCATCCGTGAAATGTGCTGATGATATAGTTATGGTTTTGTTATGTATCACTGTCACTGGAACAGTCACTCTTGTCTGTATTGATGATGTGACTGATGGACTACAGTGAGCAGGAGATGGATTCTGGATAAGAAAACAAAAAATCATACCTGCTCAGATCAAACCAGATACTTTTACAGCAATTTACTTTGCTGCATTAGAGTGACAGTATATGTACAGTAGTATGTTATCATGAATTTAAATCTATATATAAATTATATTTTCATGTGTTTTTTCCAGACATTACAGTGTGTCCTGTTGAATTGTACAACCTCCAAAAACTAATTAATTGTAATTTTTTAAAAAGTGGTTTCTATTTTAAATGTAATATAAACATTTTTGAATGTTTACATTTTTACAAAACTTACTTGAAACATTAAAGCAGACACTTTACTCGCATTTAATGTCTTCTATGTCTATAAAATAACTTTTGTAAATTTAGTTTGACAAAAAAATATAGGATGTCTCCTTATGTAAAAAGGTCCAACTGAGCCTTACCAATTTTCTTCCTTGTTTCTTTCAAGACAGTTAATGTGTTTGTTTGTTTGATTGATTGATTGATTGATTGATTGATTGATTTAATTACTCTCTTCTCTAATCTGCACCTCCACAGACCATAACTATCTTCTCATCTCATCTCTCATCTCTCTCTCTCTCTCTCGCTCTCTCTCGCTTTCTCTCTCTCTCTCTCTCTGTTTTATTTCATCACCTTCCTTCACACAAGAGAGTTTTCTCATGAACACTTTTTCTCTGTCATTTTATCCCCACACGACCCTGGCCACTTCTGGCACTCATGCTCTTTTTTTTTTAAGCTAATGATGAAATAAGCAAGCGTAATTAAAAAAACATATTGAAAATCATCCCAATGTTTCTCTAGGTGACAATGAGAGAGGTGAAGTTATTATACTCTTCCCCTCCTGCAGTGAAGGGGGAAAGGTATGGACACTTAAAACCAGCAAGACATGCCATATTTGTTGTTCTTCTGTTGGTTTTTTAATTCGCCTGCGTCTGATTTATTATCTGCTGTAGGTGGGGAGCGTTTTTCTCTGTCAGGGCCTGTTGGTCGGCTGCTCTAGTTCTTTATTGCATCCTCGCGATCATGAGTTCATGAGATTTCGCTCTTGCTTCCCAGACTGCAGCGGGTCTCATGTGTTTCCGACATTCTTTTTTCGTTATTTTATTGCAGCTCTGTTTAAGTGGAATTAATGCAAGCTTCTCAAATCATCTTGTCAGTGGTCTCCACAGACCGGCCCATATTATGAAAAAAGTTTATGCCACTAGTAATACTTAAAAGACTCTGTATAGTTAAAGCGATAGTTAACTCAAAATGAAAATCTTGCCATCAATCTTTTAAATAATTAATTTTCTGTTTCACAACAGAAATCAAACAGATTTTGAATGACATGGAAGTTGATGAAACTTTTTTTTTTTTTTTTTTTTTTGTCTCCAAAAAACTGCTTTGCCTTTAAAAAACTTTGGCGAGTTTGGAATCATAAATATCTAAGAGCCAGATAAAAAAACAAGAATTTCTATTTCAAATAAATGCTGAATTTTCTGTTCATCAAAGAAACCAGGGGGAAAAAAGAATCCCGAAAAAACACTTCCACACTTCATTAAGCAGCACAACTGTTTTCAACTAATAATACTAAGAAAATGTTTCTATGACTGTAAGAAATAAGAATATTAGAAGGATTTCTTCTAAGGACCATGTAACACTGAAAACTGGAGTAATGGCAGCTGAAGAATGAGCTTTGCCATTTCTGGAAATAAATAAAATGTAAAATATATTCAAATTGAACAGTTATCTAAGCTACACTATTTAACTTTTTGTTTAAAATGAATACATTTTAAATAAATAATAAAACTATCTTCCAAGCCATCTCTTTGGTAAGGCCCTTACCCTAAATCATTATAAGTCAATAATAATTATTTTTATTTATGAGTTGTTGAATCTGCTTACTTTTATCATTGGACCAGTCCTGTTTAGCTCATATTCGTGAATAATGTGAAGAAGGTCAGGTTACCGCTATATGTACAACAACAAACGTGGAACTAGGCTACTTTTACACTTTTATGCCACAGCTTGTTTTTTTTGTCCGCGGGTTAAAGCGATCTCCCCAGAAAGCTATTTTGACCCCCGACGGAGGGGAAAGCCGTGGGAAAAAACACATAATTGGGCTAGGTTTGATCAGGAATTGGTCTGGTATTGTTCCGCAGATCTGGCAACCCCAGTACCCGTAATAAAACAGGAATCAATTAGCACTGCATTTGCTATGCATTGACTAGGTTCACAAAACGATGTTTATGTTGGTAACAGTTCCAATCTGTGAACCAGTAACTACTTTAGGGTATTCACCCAAATTTAGTTTCCACCATTATGATCTGATATATCACTCGTTGACTAATGTCCGTGTTGACAAACTTTTGTAACATTATTTTAAAACGGATGATTTCAACAAGTCCAAACAACAGCTACTTACCTTAAGATATTTTTCAAATATCCGTCCTTCGTTATTGAAAATGTTAAGATAAGGTGCTCACCTATAATCATGGGCACAGTGGTGCGTCTCAAGCCATCAGATTCATCCGCACAGAATAGCGGAGCTGTATTTCTAAAAAAATATTCTTCCACAAGTAACTTGTAATTTTATGGTTCAACCGCTAGAGGGCTCTTTTACTGTATTTTTGATCAAATAAATGCATCCTTGATGAACATACTGTAAGACTTCTTTAAAAACACAAAAAAATCTTAGGAACTCCAGACTTTTCAACAATAGTACTTTCTGCTTTGATTTGAGAGAAATGGTTCTTTATGTTGGATAAAGACTTGGGTAGAAAAGATTTCTTGGGTTAGTGCATATATTTCTGGATAGTTGGTTGTGATTTCTAATATCAGTTTTAATGGTCTTGGTCAACATTTCATTGATTTAATTGAATTGCCTTTTAAATACTGTGCACAGGAATTTATTCTGATTAGTATTCCCTCAGTTTCTCCGACGCATATCTCAAACCGCCCAACACAACAGAATCTGGTCATGTTGCTTTTGAATTTCCAGGCAGGTTATGCATGTCAGAGCGCTCATAAAGGCACATCTTGAGCCCTGAAAGCACCCGCACTCCACCAGTGAAAATCAACTCAATGTCTTAGCAATTAGCCACAATCTATCTGATTAAGGGACGCGTGCTGTGAATAGGAGGAGTGGTGTATTTTAGATCTTGTCGTGCTAATTAGGTTCCTCAGCCCGTAATGGCCATTTTGATAGATGAGAACCGAGCCGTCCTACACCTTGAATGTCAGTGTGGCAGCTCAAGTCAAGCTTTTATCTGAATTAATGTAACAGTAGAGGCTACAGGCACGTCTAGACCTTCATTAGCAAGCCGACATACAAATACTCACAATTAGCCGGCAAAGAGAATGGGACATGGCAAGTGAATAAAGCCAACAGAGGAAGTTTTGCTGCGGCCATAGGGCTGATATTATTCTGGTGTAATTACGATCATTAGCTACGTATTTACTTTTTTTTTATTAATCAAGTTTCTTTTTTGTCATTTTCAATTTGTTTGCACTTTTGCAGGCTTTTACCATCAATTTTTTTCTTTATTTCTAGAATGATCTTTTAATTCCAAGGAACTCCAAATCTTCATGCGTTGACACAATTGCTGGTGGAAATGAAGCTTCACTTATTTAAGTGCTTTATTTAATTAAGCTACCATTTAGAGTGGTCGATTGTTCACATTATGCAGTAGTCATTCACCATAAAGGCTTTTAACAGTCTTTGTTTATTGTGTCCCTTATTATTAAACATAACAAGGTGTAAGATTATATTAGAACATAATTGAGCTATAACAGCAGCACTAAGGGGCACTGAGATACACTGATGTTTAAAAGCAAAAATTGATGTATATAATGTGAGATAATAAAGTGGAGTTTTACTAGACTTCTGAGCTTTATTATTTTAAATGTGTTGTATTAAAATTAGCCATGAATAGCTTCAAATCCAGCAAGGCTAATTTATGAGAAGCTGAGCTTTGCAGCAATGGATATCAAGAGAAATTAATATTACCTTGGTCAGGTTTGACTCTATTGCAAATTTGTCCTTTGTAGTGTTACCCTTACGAAAATTAACCATGGTTTTACCAAAAATAAAACCAATAAACCATGGTTAACCATGGATAAGTTGATATGTAACCTTTAAATATAGTAATCGCAACTGGAAAAGTTATCATTCTCAAATAGTCAAATAGTTAAGGAACCTTGATTGAGAATTAAAGTAAGGAAAAAAGGGAAAAAATTGAAAATTGGCAGTTTTGTATATCAACTCAGAGATAAAAAGTCGTAATTACCTTTTTTATTTATTTTATATTCAGTGGCAGTAACAGGCTTCTATATGTTTTTATATAATTTATGTAAATAATTAAGTAATAATATCAGATTTTTTTCCTAATGCCTTGTACAGTTTTACAGCAGTTAAGCGAATTGAATAAGACCTGTCTTCAACAATTAGCAGAACTCCACTGCCTCCGCTTAGTTGCTTAGCTCTTTATTAACCAGTAAAACGTGCTGTATGCTCTATTTATAGCAATTGCTGTTTTAGCAGTGACCAACAAAATACTGAATCTTGCTGTGAGGAAATAAAGGTCTGACTCTTTAAGATCCTAAATTACTGTAATATTGGTACAAAGTGATAAGGTCGTATCACAACAAAGATACTGAAGTGCATATACTGCCCAACTATAACTCTTGGGTGCACTTTACACTGCCAGCAAAGGTATTTCTGTCCACCTCCCCCTTTACTTCCTGCAAATGAGAAAGAGATGTAGTCACTCCCCAACTGTGAGTGAGTGGCTGTTGAAATGAGAAATACTCCCAGTCGTCTCTCAGAGACGGACACAGCAGGCCACATGACATCACTTAACGAAAATGCATCGCCTGCCACAAAACAGAACAATTCAGTCAGTGTTAGTTCCCCTGGCAAAACTCAAGAGGTTTACTTTAACATTTGTAGTAGTACTTTGAGGCTTTCGTCTGGATTATAACAAGTGCTTTTGTTGTTTTCTGCTGCGTTTTTAGTCATTTTAAAAGCAAAAAAGCAGCTTGCAGTATGTTCTAAGCAGGGTTTTTTCAATGTAAAAATCTGCATTATTTATGCATAATTTCAAATTATAAAGTTAATATATTGATTTATATTAACCCTTATGCACTGCTGAGGTCGCACTACAAAAATGTTTTTCTTACTTAGATTTTTTGTCTTGTTTCCAGCCAAAATATCTAAAGATTCTTAAATCAAGAAGGATTTTCTAGACAAGTAAAAATTATTGTCTTGTTTTCAGCAAAAACAAGTCAAAATTAAGTGAGTTTTTGCTTGAAACAAGCAAAATAATCTGCCAATGGGGTAAGCAAAATAATTTTATTTCAAACAGAAAACAAGATTATTTTGTTTACCCCATTGATAGGTATTTGCTATTTGGTGGCATTCACTAATTTTAACTTGTTTTTCTGAAAACAGAGACCAATAATTTTTTTGCGTGTAAAAATCTTCTTGTTAAATTTTTAGCGACCGGGTAAAATCAGTAAGCATTTTGCAGTAGATGTGCAACCCCAAATGATGTTTGCTGAAATATAAATAAATAAATAACTAAATAAATAAATGTATGTTCCCTTCATCTGAATGGCATGAGACTTGGCGACACTTGCTTGCTTTACAAACAAATAATAATAATAATAATAATAACAATAAATTGGAATTATATCTGGTTGTATGTTTGTAAGGTAATGTGACAAAAAAAATGTCAGATAAAATCACGGCAATCACACACATATACTGTACAAACATATAACATGCATAACACCATGTTCAAGTTTGACTGTAAGAATGTGGCATAGTTGCAAACACTGATACTTTAGTTAAAAAAGCAATAATAATTATTTCATAATGTCTTAACATAAATCTACATTTTAAAAAAAGCCACTGAATGATACTGAAATTTCATGTTATTTCAATTTTAAAAGTGTTAGTTTTCCAGTAGATGGCATCAATCTTACACTAAATTATGCACATTTTTCATATTATCACCATAAATGAAACTGAGAAATTTTGATATTCTTTAAAGTGAATTTTGCATAAAATGTTGCATAAACGCATATTTAAATTATTACAAATTGAGGCAAAAAATATATATATAAATCCCTCCAAAACTGCACAACTGTGCACTAAAACATTAATAAGTTTCAGTTAACGTTTATTTTATTACAAGTAATGAAAATGTTTTTTTATAGTTTAGTTTTAGTGATCATTGCAGATCATTGTTAAAATGATCTAGCATTCTCTTTGCTTTTAAGGAGGCCCGGTTAAGAATGTTATTAACAGTATGTCAGTTGTCGTATTTGTGCGTGACCCTGAAGTGCGTGCTGTTCAGGCAGAATAGTGAATTTTCTGTTCTGACGTCCTTCAAACTCCCACAAGCTGCTCTATACGTATCTAGACATCTCCCCCTTTCTTTAGAGCACTCTCTCATTCTTATTCTCCATCTATTTGATGTTACAATGTGACTTCTATAACAGCAGCTCTATATAAACATACATTCCAGACGTTACTGTGTTGTGTGTGTGTGTGTGTGTGTGTGTGTGTGCCTGTGAATCTATGTGTTATGAGCTGACAGAGGGATGTAATCTGATCCATGAGGTGCTCTTTCCGTGTGCAAATGAAAGCGGGGAGATTTTTTTCTCTCTCTCTCTTTCCTCGGATTCAAGCTCAAACCATCATCCTGTTTGGTATGTGCCAGGTTGTTTCCTCTCATAAGAACTACAAGGTCACAGCAATTTCCCAAAGTCAGAACTGAGGTCAACAATACTCTGCACTCTTATATCATTTTCAGATGGCAAGAAAAACAGGGAGGGACTGTTGGGAGATTATAGGCAGAGGAATATATAAGAAACTAACAATCTGTGAGTATTATACAGAATTATACAGAATTTTTTTGAAAACTGAAATAGTTATTTAATATTAATAGAAGTTGTAGTAATGAGATACTTTGAAGCTCTTGTAAAATCAATAACAAATGTATTTTTTATTGCGCACTGCTGTCTTTTATAATACTGCTATTACGATTTTTAAAATTAATAAACCACACAAGGCATCATTTTGAAGTATTACTTTTTTATTTAAATATTGTAAAAAAATAAAAAATAAAAAAAAATAGCAAGAATCTAAAAACAAATGATTGTCTTAACTATTACAATGTTATTACATTGTAATTATTATTGTTTTACAAGATGTTTTAAGCAGTATAGTCCAATTTCACAATTACAAAAGGCATCACAAAAGCCTGCTTTCTTGAATGGCACATTGGTGTTTGGTGATCATTTTAGCTCAGAGGCTTCTGCTAAATCTCAGGCCTTAGAATCGGAATTGAGCTTGTGTGGAGTGAGCGCTAAGATTTATGAACTGAAGATGCTCATCTAAAGCAGCAGCAGTGAGAAATGTCAGGAGGCTTCATTTAAAGGATTACAGCACTAATAAGCAGCCTGATCCTTCAGTCCTTATCTCTCGTCTGGAATGCAGAGTCCAGCTGGTTCTCAGACACTCCTGAAGAGCTGCAGATAATTAACACATTAAGGAAAATTCCTCAATGATCAGCACAGCAGACCTGGAGTGTGGAGACCATCAGGTGTTGTGGCAAGAGCTGATGTTCAGCTAGATTTTTTTGTTATATATATATATATATATATATATATCTGAGGTTCTTCCGAGAAAAGTACAAGCCTAAATCAAAACAGTCCATCCTTAAGTGTTTTTGATATTCTTGTCTCTAGTTATAGTTTTGGGTCTCTCCTTTGGAGAAACTGTAAAAAATTTTACCTTTTAAAAAAAAAGTAAGCCACAAAAGCTGAGACATACAGTAACACAAACTGTGTAGGACATGTTATGCACTCGAGTTTAGGGTTAGTTATTAAAACAAAACTTCGAGCCCAAAGTTTGAGCTAGAGTAAATGGTGATGCTTGCATTAATACCTGTGTTATTATTGGCAGCTGAGGTTTTAAAGCTGCACTTACCTGCTGAAGTAGTAAATGCATGCATTTTCGTGTGAATTGCATAGGTAAGAATAATGCCAAGAGCATAAATTTGAATGTACAAATCAATTATTTGACTACAGTAAGGAAACAGTCCTCAAACAGCAAGGAAAATGTGCAGGTGGCAGAATCGCTCTATATTTAGATATTTTATAAATTCCCAAACACATAAGTACTGTTCTGGGTGAGAATATTTTATGGTCAAATTAGCATTTTAGCTCAGTAAATATATAAGCCCATATTTAAAATACTTTAAAGACCCTCCAGTTTCTCTGAAGCTATTTTATTCAACGTTTATGTTTATTGTAAGGTCTGTTTTGGGTTTTGTTTCATGTTCTTGTTATCATGTCTTTTATTTTGAAGTTCTGTTATGGTTCCTGTTTGTGTCATGCTTCCCTTGCCCTCATGTCTCTTTGCTATTGGTTCCCTTGTTCAATGTGTCATGTTCTGATTGGTTGTCATAGTCATGTGTCCTGTTTCCCATTGGTTGTTTCATGTCATGTGACCTGCTTAGTTTACTATAAGTTTGCTAGTTATTGCATTTGTGCTTTGTCGTGTATTAACGTTGTAACCTGCTGTCGGTGAGTCTAGTTGTTTCATGCCACGTCTAGTCTGTTCATGCCATGCCAAGTCTGTTTCATGTCTAGTCTGTTCAAGTCAAGTCTGTTCAAGTCAAGTCTTCGTTTGGATTATGTTTGGATTTTGGATGTCGCGATTGTAAATAAACTGCACTTGGGTCCATACTACGCTCGCCTTCAGTGGACTCGTTACATTTATATATTTTATAGATATTTATTTCATTTCTAAAATAATGCTAAGAGATTTTTTTTTTTTTTTTCTTGTTGTGTATGTTAACCCTCTGTGGTCTGAGGGAGTTTTGGGGCCCTGGATTTTTTGACATACCTTGACATTTGTGCTTTTTTGGTTACTCTTTTTGATGGTTTTACATTTATACTCACATGTATCGGTGTGGGTGACACAAAGCAAATATTTTCAGTGCCTAAAAGCATTGCAGAAATATTCTATTCACAAGCATTAATTTATTTATTAATTTACTATATTTTTAAATCAGTAGTCTGTTTCAGAGTTAAACTGAGTACTGTTCATCTACTTATGACATAAACATAGCCAATATCTGGGGAATCATTCTTATGTATAAGAGAAAAAAAAACTTTTTAATCAAATAATTAAAGTTTAGTTTTTTCCAGTGTAAAACCATTTTACAGTGGAAAAAGTTACTTATACATCTAATTAACAAGATAAACAAATATATGGGCATTAAATAATTTTAATTGAGTTGAAACTAGCAATGAAGACAATGTATAAGAAATCTGTTGCCACAGTTTTGTAAACATTATACAAAAATATTTGACTACTGAATGTCATGACTGACCATGTATCTGCATACTGTGCAAACGGTTCTTTAGCACATGTTAAAGAAATCTGTAAGCAGAATGTGACATGCGTGACGGCCGAGCTAGAGAGCCCAACTCTGAGGGATGGAGGTGGCAGATGGTCACGGACCGACCCAAGGTCATCTGGCACCGTTACTGTCTGACCGCTGGATTTGAAACCCAGCACTCCTCTCTCTGCCTCTCTGTCTCTCCCTATCCACAATTCCAAACTTGTAAACTAGGTCAGAGAAAAGTAGGAACATGGCCCTCCTGCCTTCATTTTAACACACACACACTCACTCCCCACCCTTTATTTTATCCCAGGCTGCTCTTCTGGCTCTTTCGTTCAAGCGCGCACACACACATACAGTTTTGCCTTGAACTCACCTAAATGCTTTTGTTTTTGGAAATTGCCCTGGCAGAATCCGAGAGGGAGGTGGGACACAATGTTAATGATCTTCTTCAGGCATGGAAATCCCAGCCACACGGATACAGATGCTGCACATTCATCGGTTCTTGTTTTCCTTTTCTGTGAACGAGCCAAAAACAAGAAGAAGAAGAAGAAGAAGAAAAAGACAATGTTTCGAAGCTGTTCCACAATCCT
>JAFVLL020002014.1:0-11776 GCA_021397915.2 Tor tambroides
TCTGTAATGGTGGCCAGGTCTGTGTAGTTTGTTCTGCAGTGAATTTTAGCATCACCCCAGTTCATGCTCATGTCAATGTGCTTAAACTTGTCCTGAAGTGTGCTCTGATTGTCTGTAAGGAGTAGATTTGTGGTCAGGACAGAGAAACATTCTTGAAAATGTGAAGTGCCATACAAAATTAATTATAAGTGTATATGTTTGATGAGACAAAATCATCTTCAAAAAAATGGCTTGGAAAAGTATTTATTTTTGTGCAGTGTTATTTTAGTATCATTGATATATTGTTTAGTATTATTGATAAAATATAAGTTTTTGTTAATATTTAGATTTTTGTTTGTTTATATTTTCTATTTTCACTGTAAATTTAGGTAAAGTTTTAGTAGTTTTGTTGTGTTTTTATTAAATGCTTATATAGTATTTATTCATTTTTGCTTATTCTAGTTTTAGTTATTTTAGAAAACGACAAATAATTTTATTTTTTATTCCAGTTAACATTTATTTCAGGTAATGAAAAAAATATCTAGATTTATGGTTTCATTTAAGTATAATAGCCCTGTTTGAATGGTCTGATGTAATTCATCTCTCAAGTAAAAGAGAAGCATTTTTTTTCTTCTGTTTCTCTTTTTTTTGTACTAATTAAGCTTTATATATAATATTATGCTTGTATTATCCATTTAGCACTTCAATTCAGTTTTCACACTGTACAGTGCAAATGCAAAAATAAAAAAGTGAAACCAAATATTTAAAGAAAGAAAGAAGCTGGTTAGATTTAATTCATTCAAATGCTTATTTCTGAAGTCACAATTTAGCAAAAGTAAAATTGAAAATATTAGAGAAAATGGCAGTTATTCATTGATGGTTTTTTTTTTGTTTTGTTTTTTGCGTTTGCACTGTATGGTTTGAAAATTGAAGTGTAAAGCGTTACACGGATAAATTGCTTGAAGCATTCCAGGTGGCTTTGGATAAAACGGTCTGCTAAAAACATCCAAAAGCCACTAATTCTCACTACTGTTTGTTTACATGACCCTTTTCTCCCTGATGTGACAATATGAGTGAGTTTTGAAGATTTTTCAAGCTTATCATAATAAAAAAGACACATTATGTCATAGATACAATCACAGATATTGTGCAGTATACCAATAATGGAAAAATTGTGTATCTTGAATGTATCTTGATTTAAGAATGTTTAGATATTTGTTCTGGAAAAATAAAATAAGACAACATCATGAATATTCACATAATGTTAATGCTCCTGTGTGTATTTGTGTAAGCACTCTGTGATGAGTGACTTAGGTTTCTCTGTACAACATGTTTTTGCAGCATTGAGAATTGTAGCCGATCTCAGACATCTCTGTTGAGCTGAATCATGTCGGTGAATTGTTGAACAACAAGATGTAAATAAGAGATTGATCATGCTGTTTTCTCTTAGTCAGTAAGGTGGCTGTGCTGAGCTTCAGTGATTATAAATACATTTGTCATGCCGCTAACTGCACAAATTTCTGGATTGACAACCTTACTTAAATGGTGGATTGAATCAGAAACTGCGATGATTGACAGTGATGAACACAGCAACAGACAGGACAAAAAAGCTCACTACCCTCCAGTTTCACAGACAAGGCTTAAGCCTAGTCCCAGACTAAAATGCATGTCTGGACTGTTTTAACTGTAAGGAACTCGTGCTGACATAGCTTACAATATGTTGGTAATACTGATTTGACTCAAGATTCACACCAGTAATGTTTTTCTAAGGCATATTTATAAATGTCCTTAAATGTCCTAATTGAACTATGGCCTAATCCTGGTTTAACTTAAGCCCTGTCTGTGAAACCATGCCACTGTGTGTCAGAACAGTTCTGTGCTTTAAGTCTAGAGTGTAAATGCAAAGCATAGATCTGCCACTTGTTCTGTGTATGTATTACTTTGTATAGGAAGACTGCACTTTTTTATATAATAATAATAATAATAATAATAATAATAATAATAATAATAATAATAATAGTGAGAAGTGTTGTTTATGTTTATGATTGAAAACGCAACACAAAGCTGTTTTTCATTCAGTTATCCTTTGAGGCTGCTTATTTGTCACCTATGATATTGATTGTATCTTGCTATAAGGATGTTTTCACTTGAAAACACAATTTAAGAATGTGTTGAGGTCAGGTTTCACTGCCAAAACATGATTAACTTCCTCTGTATTTTGTCTTGTTTTCCAGTACAAATGTCTAAACATGCAAAATGATTTAAGATAAGATCTTTATCAATTTATTTATCAAAATTAAGTGGGTTTTTGCTTAAAATAAGAAAAAAAATAGAGACTTCATGTATCTCATGTATCTTCATGCATCTATCTTCCGAGGCAGTATACCCCCCCCCCCCCCATTTAAAATGCTGTAGACACACCCCTGCAACCACCTAATCAGTTTTGCATTTATGATAGACCTTTGGCCGCTGTTTCATGTCATGTCATCTAGAGTCTTTACTTATAGCTTATTGTAGAACAACATATTCAAATTGAATACAGGGTTGTTGTTTTTTTAAATGTTAGTATGTTTAACAGACAATAATTAGCCTACAAAATTTAGATTTTGTGATCCAGCAACATTACAGCAGCAATGGAGCGCTGGGTGTCTTAATCACGCATTACTTTATTTTAATATTAATTGAATTGGACCGATGACAATTCTGAAACTCAACTGCTGCTGTAGTAACTAACACAACTTTCATCTGATTGACAGATAAACTGCACACTCTTATTTCAGTGTTGTTTTTTGCTTTGTTGATATTTCAGGTAACAGTTTTCTTTGTACAATCAGTTTAACAAGTTAAAGACTGTCCGCGGCGACTCCAAATCCTGCCGCACCACAAAGCACCATTCACATAGTTTTCCATAAAATTGCATTATATTTGTCCAAAATTATTGTTAATGTACATTTGGCTGGAAGATTGGGTAGGGACGCTAGGGACATGTCCCTACCAATGTATGTATATGTTTTTGTAATTTCGGACACATATGAAATATGTCTTACCATTGATATTACCTAAAAAGTTAAAGTAAAGACATTAAAAAAAACTATGTGCTTTCAAGGATGTGCATTTAATACATGGGCTGAGGAACAAATAGTCGCACATCGCCACGCGTCTATGACAAGTTCAAGACAGCAGTCCAAAACAGTTGAAATAAAAAAATAATCCCTTCAGGAATTAACAAAGATGTGTCAATGAGTTTGAAGTTTGGTGTTTGACAAAACACAGCAAACGGATAGAGAAAGCACAATATATGGCTATTAGTTCTCTATGTAAAGCATACGAACAGAAAGATAAACGTTGTGCTGAAAGATGAACAATAGCCTACACAATCTTCCAAGGGCGTAGGTTTGCTTTTGACATTGGTGGGGACGTAACAGCAGACCCCCTCAATCGAACGCATTTACTTTAAAGGGGTCATGAACTGAGAAACCAAAAGTCCCTTGATCTTTTGACATATAAGAGGTCTTTGTACTATAAAAACATCCTGTAAGTTTCAGAACTCAAAAGTTTTTTAATCTAAAAACAGTTTATATTGATGCCAGTCTGCCACAACGAGAGCTTGTGGAATGTTCTAGAATCTGCATGATGTAATGGTGTGGATAAGCACCGCCTTCACAGAAGAAGATCAACACCTGGTTAGCCCTGCCCACTGACTTTACATCATTGCCTATTTAGCCCCGCCCACCGATTCTACATTGCTGTCTGTTTAGCCCCGTCCACCAATTCTACATCAGAGTCTGTTTTGCCCTGCTGACCGATTCTACATCATTGCCTGTTTAGCCCCACCCACCGATTCGACATCATTGCCTGTTTAGCCCTGCTCACCGATTCTACATCATTGCCTGTTTAGCCCTGCCCACCGATTCTACATCTTTGCCTGTTTAGCCCCACCCACCGATTCTACATCATTGCCTGTTTAGCCCTGCCCACCGATTCTACATCTTTGCCTGTTTAGCCCCGCCCACCGATTCTATATGGTTAAGGCTAGAAGGGATACGTATGGCGCTACTGGGCATGCTCACATCAATACAGTGTAATTTTTGTCACAATGTACAACAATAATTACTATTTTTTTAATATTGTAAGGGGTAGGTTTAGGTTTGGGATAGGTGTAGACGTTAATAAAACACAATCTAATAGGTAAATTAAATTAAATTAAATTAAATTAAATTAAATTTCATGTTCGTTTCCGGTCAGAGCTGTATCCCTTCTAGCTGCAACCATTCTACATCACAGTCTGTTTAGATCCCGCCCACCGATTCTACATTGCTGTCTGTTTAGCCCCGCCCACCGATTCTACATCAGAGTCTGTTTTGCCCCGCCCACCGACTCTACATCGCTGCCTGTTTAGCCCAAACCACCGATTCTACATCGCTGCCTGTTTAGCCCCACCCACCGATTCTACATTGCTGTCTGTTTAGCCCCATCCACCGATTCTACATTGCTGTCTGTTTTGCCCTGCCCACCAATTCTACATCATTGCCTGTTTAGCCCCGTCCACTGATTCTACATCGCTGCCTGTTTAGCCCAAACCACCGATTCTACATCGCTGCCTGTTTAGCCCCACCCACCGATTCTACATTGCTGTCTGTTTAGCCCCATCCACCGATTCTACATCAGTCTGTTTTGCCCTGCCCACCGATTCTACATCGTTGCCTGTTTAGCCCCGCCCACCGATTCTACATCGTTGCCTGTTTAGCCCTGTCCACCGATTCTACATTGCTGTCTGTTTTGCCCTGCCCACCAATTCTACATCATTGCCTGTTTAGCCCCGTCCACTGATTCTACATCGTTGCCTGTTTAGCCCCGTCAACCGATTCTACATCGCTGCCTGTTTAGCCCAAACCACCGATTCTACATCGCTGCCTGTTTAGCTCCGCCCACCGATTCTATATGGTTAAGGCTAGAAGGGATACGTATGGCGCTACTGGGCATGCGCACATCAATACAGTGTAATTTTTGTCACAATGTACAACAATAATTACTAATTTTTTATTATTGTAAGGGGTAGGTTTAGGTTTGGGATAGGTGTAGACGTTAATAAAACACAATCTAACAGGTAGAAAATTAAATTTCATGTTCGTTTCCGGTCAGAGCTGTATCCCTTCTAGCTGCAACCATTCTGCATCACAGTCTGTTTAGATCCAGCCCACTGATTCTACATTGCTGCCTGTTTAGCCCCGCCCACCGATTCATGCACGTAGTGTTTATGAGAAAGGCGAATGCGCAGGTCTACACAGAAACCAAACAATAAAGATGCTCTGAAGACAACAAGACGCTGTGCAGTGCCAAGCTGTGGAAAACAAGGCACAATTCGACGGAGGATTTTCAGAAAGATTGAAACTAAAAGACAATTCTGTGCAACTATATTGGATCCAACAGTAATGTCACAACACACATGTGCGTAACTGTTTTTATTATGTGATCACTATTGCTTTGATATGAGTATTTATGCAGTTTTAACCTAAATCACAGCAGCGTCTATCCATGAATGCTGTCAAACATAGCCAACTATTAGCCAATCATAACAGTGGGCGTTTACTTCCGAGTTTACAATTCGCCACGCCCATTCAAACAGAGCGTTCTGATGAGGGGGTCAAAAACAGGACACAAAATAGCTTATAGGTTCTAAAATATGTTTTTTGATGTAAAAATCATCTTAACATTATAAGTGGACCTCAGAGTACAGTACAAAATTAAAAACAGAGGCAGTTCATGACCCCTTTAATTTCCTAAATAATATCAATGGTATGACATATTTCATATACATCCAAAATTACATTACATTTACATTACATTTAGTCATTTAGAAATTACAAATACATAATTACAAATGCATATACATATATTTAATTGTTTGATCAAAATTATTGCTAGGGGCAATTTGGTAGTCATTGGATGTGTGTGCTTAATTTGTATCTGCCATGTAATAATCGATGAAGCTGATATGGTAATAAATTTAAATACAACCAACATCTATAGTCAAGGGGTTTTTAGACACATTCAGGCATCGTTCATACATTTCACATGCTGACATATTCACAAAGATTGTTTAATATGACTAGATTCACCAGTTTTACCAACAAAAGTATTTTTAAGGGTCAGGTTCTCCACAAAAAAAATGATGCCAACGTGTTTTTTCATTACTTTAACATCAAATTAACTCATTTCTTTTAGATATAATATTTTTACTTGCTTTTTTTTTACATAAAGATTTAATTATAATAAGGTTTTAAAAGTTGAAGTAGGTGAATTTTTTTTTTTTTTTTTTTTTAGAGCCGTAGAAATCACAACAAACCCCAATTTACCTGCTCTGGAGCAAATGAAGCTTGATCTTCTCACCAGTATATCAAGTTTCTTCTCCCAACATACTTATCTTTTACTATTTACCCAACTCTTTATGCAAAATCTTTTGTCTAGTAATTTATGTAAGACGATGAGACTGATTTACATTCTGATTTGCTGCAGTAAGGCTCTTTATTCAAATAGTATCAGAGAGCATGATGATAGATCAGAGAAGTGCTTTTTCACAACTATAAAACATGTCACAAATGAATACCAGTGGAAATCACTGAACCGATATGAAACGTGTGCCAAAAATAAATAAATTAATTAAAATGTAAATGACTTCATCTCAGAAAGATACGTTTTGCAGATAGATGGTGTAGTTACAGCATCTGACTGACCATATTAACCAGTCAAATCAACACTGATCCCTTGGAAAAACATCTTAAACCAGTCCAAAGTGGTTTGTTGGGTCAAAAAAGATTAAATAAAATCTGTAAATAAAGATTATTGGAGTACATGTCACAATTTGGACTTTCTTACAATTCTGACTTTCTTCTTTTAAATTCTGAGTTTTTATTTATATAAGGAAATTTTGACCTTTTTTAATTCAATATTTCAATTTTTAACACCATATTTCTTTAGGCTTTACGTTCATTAACACAGTTTTCTGCTTAACTATGTCTGAAGTATTTATGTAGTATTTCACTTGTTTTATGAAACCATATTTCTAGATGGAAGTGAAATTTCACAATTCTCAATTACAATTTTGACACCACAGCAAACACTACTAGCCTAACTAATAAACATTTTTTTTAACATCAATGAATAGAAAACACTTAATAATAAAATAAGAACAAGTAAATTACAAATTACAAGTAATACATAAATACAAGAGAACAAAGATATTATATATATATATATATATATATATATATATATATATAAGTCATCTATATAGAAAAAGTCATCTGGTTTGAATCAGGAGAGATATACATTCAAATCGAACACAGTTTACAAGCCAAAACAGCTCTAAACAAATATGTGGGTGGATTTTGATGAGACAGAACAAGAGGAGATGAACTTTTACACGGGAAGAAGCGTTACTATGGATCATGGACTTGTTATTTAACATTAAAGAGGTGTGTAAACTTGCAACTTGCAAGACTCTGGTCCCCTCCCTGATTACTACTCAATGGCTGGATGTCTAAGTGGTGCCTGCAGAATAGCATAGGTTTTATAGACAATTGGAAGAGTTTTTGGGGCAGACCTGACCTGTTGAAAAGAGATGGTGTTCATCTCTCCAGGGGTCGTGCTGCTCTTCTCTCTAGAAATATGGCACATAGTCTTAGAGTTCGTACTTGACTAACTGGGGCCCAGGTCAGGAAGCAGACAGACTGGCTAGACTCTTCCACCTAAATATCACACTATAGTTCCCTGAACTAGAAAATACAAAACATTTCCAAACCCAGTTAAGGGTAATAATTTTATTTAATAATTTAATCAATTTCCTCAGTTGGCGAAGGAATTACAGCCTCTGTTGGGCCTTTTTAACAATTGAGTCTATGTGAATGTCCCACTTCATATCCTGAGAAATGGTGGTGTCCAGTAACCTGAATGACTCAACTGTTGTTACAGTGCTGTTCATGATGGTGAGTGGGGGGTTTCTCCTGAAGTCCACAATCATTTCCACTGTTTTGAGCTCTAGGTTGTTAAGACTGCACCAGACAGCCAGCTCTTTAACCTTCTGTCTGTATTTTTCCCCTCAGAATAAGCAGAAACTGATATCTCAGGGAATTTCAGTGCATGCAAATCTGCAATGGAAGCAGCAAACGAATGGAGACGTCTTCCAAAGAGAAAAAAAGACGACAGAGGAGTTATAATGTCTCTATCATCCGATCACAGATCATCTTCTCCTTACCCATCATTACGGAGCAGGTTTATCTGAAAGAGACAATAATGGATAAGTGAATCAATGAGGTTAAAACTAATAATGTCTCTTGATTTTTGCAAACAGTATTTGGGCCTCTATCCACCAGATGAAAAAATCTGTTTTGTAGTTTCCATAAAGCTAAATATAATAGTTGTATTTAAAGTCCACTGTAAAAAAAATGGCTATAAATTTTGATGTAAAGACACTGTAAAATGTAAAAATCTGTTAATTGTCTCTTACTGAACAAAAACTTTAAGAAATCTAAGTTTAAGCTTTGTCTAAATCTTAGTTTCTCTCTGCTGTAAATGTAAAAAATAATAACTCAAAATGTTGCTAGATTTTTTTTAATCATTGTAGATAAAGTGTATTGTAATTTGTAATTGCAGTGTTCCTGCATCAGGAAAGTATTTGTCTAAAGTGTATTGTGCGTGAGTTCATCTTAAGTGTTTATCTCTCTCTCTATTTCTCTCTCGTCATTAAAGCTTATTTAATGTCGTCTTACCTTCAATGCTACACTGGAACTCCATCACTGGACAATCACATCTATCTCTCTGTGGCTCTGAACCAAAACCTAGAATGTTGACTACATAGGCAGTATTTTAAGGCATCATGGTGCTCCTGACCTAAAAGCTGTTCCCAAACATAGGTGCAATAGATGGAGTTTAGATGTAGATTTGGGGTGAGATGAAGGAGACTCCTCCAGTGTTTAGAAAAGAGTGAATTGTCTCCCCTTTTTAAACGATTGTAGTAAAGAGATTCTGGTAAATGAAGTGTTGAGCTCTGCAGGGTTCCTGCTGGAGAACTCATGAGTCGGGCAGGTGAGGTTGAACTATTTATGATCAAACCATTAATGTAGGTTTATATAATTAATAAACAGAATATTCAAATCACCTAAATATCTACATATTACAGCATATCTGCAAATTATATGAATATTTGTATATTTTATACGAAGTGCTATAATAATCCTGAGAAATGTGTTTCAAATATGAAATAATTAATGTTCAAAGACAGAAAAAGGAAAAGATGAAATTGTAAAATGCATACTTTGTCATGACAAAGACAAATTTTAAAGGTGACATATTATGCCCCTTTTTACAATATGTAATATAAGTTTCAGGTGTCCCCAGAATGTAACTGTGAAGTTTCAGCTCAAAATACCCCACAGATCATTTATTATATCATTTTGAAAATGCCTATTTTGAGTGGAGGCAGAAACACGCTATATTAGAGCATGTGTCTTTAAATGCAAATGAGCTGCTGCTCCCCACCCCCTTTTCCAGAAGAGAGCTGTGCCATTACAGCTCCTACCTGCTAAAAACATCTGTTTTAGTTCTGATAATCATATTTGTTGTGCTGAAATCATGCGTTTTAAACCATATTAGTTTAAACTGCTGATATAGGGTTTTCTGAGTGCACACGGACAGAAAGCGGCTGTCACAGCATGTGAGTACTAACTAAGTTCTCATTCACACAAGTTTACATTAAAAACAGCGTAAGTTACAACAACAGTCGGTTATGTCTGTGAAGGTAAACAGCTGGGAACTAAATCGCATGTTTATATTAGATCTGTGTGGCAGCAGCAATATACAGTAAATAAATCAATAAATCAACTGCTGTGTCTCTGAGGCTGGGATGTAAACAGTGTTCTGTGATCGTCTGTGCAGCTAAAGACAGAACAGTTAGCATGTTTTGCTCAAACTTTCACCATGGCATTAGAACTGGTACACCGCTGTCGCTTGAGAAATCAAAATGACGGTGCCGTGGGTGGAAATTTACAGATTAAGGGGCGGTAATATTATAATGAGATCGCTGTGCAACGTCACTAGTGGAGCGAGCTTAGACGCGCTCTTTTTTCAGACGCTTGCAGAAAAAGGCTTCCAAAACAAAGTTACTGGGTTAATCTTTTTCACCTTTCCTTGGTTGGTAGATGCACCGGGGACCTGATTATAGCACTTAAAACCTGGAAAAGTCAGATTTTCATGATATGTCACCTTTAAATAGATTCACAGCATACTACAGTATTTGAGTGGTGAGGGCCTAAAAAGTTAAGAAATGTAATAAAAGTATGCAAGTGAGAGGTGAAAAAAACAAAAGTTTTAAAATCTTCAGATAGTAATAACAGTAATGATAAAGAATGCTGTAAAAATACGAATTTACCTCATTTTAAGATACATTTCACGCCAAGGAAATAATTATGAATTGCAAAATATGATAAATGCAAGTATTATTTAAACATTTAAATTGTTAAAACATGCGGTAAAAAAATACCAATCAGAAAGTATATACGATGAGGATGTTCACACACCAATCAGATTAAGCGATGTGAATTAATCGCTCCGCCCAAAAAAGTGTAAAGTTGGAGTTGAGTTTAGTCAGTGCCTGACAGAGCTACAACTGTTGAAACAGAGAGCAAAATAGATCGAGTGGTAGAAATTAAAAGTGGAAATTAGCTGTTAAAACTGATTGAGCTTGCCTTGATTTGTCGTTTTGGATTCGGTAATCCTGTAAAATCAATTTTTCTCTTCAAAATATGTCTGATTTTATAAAATATTGTTGATTTTTAGTAGGAACATTGAACTGGATGCTAAGGTGACTTGACTTGACTTAAGCTGTCAGATTTATTTTGTAAATGTTGAAGGAGTGAAGTCAGAATGAGTTAATTTGCATTGCATCATTTAGCCCTTAATATAATTCTCATCTGACATCAGTCTGAAATCCAAAGCTTCATAGAATGTCTACGCAGGGTTTCCAAGATCAAGGATAACAGGGAATTTGAAATAATGTTTTTAATAGTTTGGTCACTATTATGAGGAGAAAGTGTGATAGAAAGGGATTATGAAAGAGGAAAGAAAAAAGGAAAAGAAAGGACATGACATGTGGCCAAGTATGGTGTCCCATACTCATAATTTTCTTTTCTTTTGACAGAATACATAATGAAATGTAACCGCAGCAGGGCAACAGGTGCATTAGTGCTACAATTGCAATTTCTCATGAACCATAAGACAATTTACTCAAAACTCACTTTAAACCACCATCTAGTGTTTGTAATAACTTTCAGCTGAGACCTAATGTGGGTTTTGTCATATGATGTTGCTGATATATTTGTAGTCTTTTATATTAAGCTAATCACTACACCTGCTTGGCATTTCTCGTGTAAACACCATTTATTGTTATGAAAATACCTCAAATCTAATGTAAATCACATACAAATCACTGTCATAATCATGTGTATGTTAACTTCATGTTTCATGTGCAGAAACATTTCTCTGGGGTTGTTTTGTACAGAACAGAATGCGAAAATGTGATGGAAGTTTATCGGAAAAGGCGGGGCAGGTTATGAACGCATAATATGAGTGACATATAAGCAGTGAATGAGCTTCTTTTGAGTCAGAACAGCGATTATGGAAGAGAAAATATAGGCAGACAGTGCTAGAAGCTATGGGGCGCCGTTTGTAAAGCGACTCACGCTGAAAATAACAGCAACATTTTGTCACATTTAGCTTCAAACTATGTTTAAAAAACTGGTAT